>JAYESA010000579.1:125000-140923 GCA_036927795.1 Iris macrosiphon | reverse complement strand
GTATACTATGTATCTATGTATCTATATATATTATATTGTATCTATATATGTATACTATATATCTATATATATATATATATATATATATATATATACGTATACTATATTGTATCTATATACGTATATATATATATATATTTTATATATATATATATATATATATATATATATATACTATATATTATTTATGTATCTATGTATACTATATATATGTAATCTATATATATATCTATATATATATATATATATATATCATATTATATCTATATATATCATATACATATTATATCTATGTATATCTATATATATCATATATACATATGTAAACTATATACTATATATGTACCTATATACATATGTAAACTATATTCTATATGTACCCTATATACATAACTATATATTATCTATATATGTATACTATATTGTATTTATATATATATATATATATATATATATATATATACTATATGTATCTATGTATACTATATACTATCTATCTATGTATATTATATATATATATCTATGTATCTATATATAATATATTGTATCTATATATATATATCTATATATATCATATACATATATATGTATCTATATATGTATACTATATATTATCTATATATCTATGTATATATGTATACTATATATGTATATATATATGTAATCTATATATATCATATACATATATATGTATCTATATATGTATACTATATATTATCTATATATTTATGTATATATGTATAATATATATGTATATATATATATGTATATCTATATACATATATATATATATATCTTATATATATATATATATGAATATCTATGTATTACATACGTATCTATATATATGTATATATATCATATGCATATATATGTATCTATATATGTATTATATATGTGTATCTATATATGTATTTACTATATACATATGTATCTATATATATGTATCTATAAATAATATATAAATATATCTTATATATACATTATTTTTATACTTAAGTTTTTATATAGATATTTGTCCCATCTATAAACCAGAAATAGCATAAAATTAACCTAGAAATCTAGTAGGTTAAGTCTATTTAATTATATTTCATCAATTAATGTGAATTATTCATGATATAGGTTATCTGGACCCCGTCACACTCTGACTTGTTTCACCCGCTTTGGACCCCAGGCAAGTACAGTCTCTGATGGTTTTCTTACTGATAATTTCTATAACACATGTAGTATTGTTGTATTTGATTCCTGACACAAAGAAATACGGACTAGCATATCTTGCATTTTTAGACTTTGATCTTGTACAATACATGATATTCGTGTGATTCTTGTATGCTAGTCGGGGCGAAAAAATACTATTTTATATGTGATCATACCCTAATACTGTGCAAAGGCTAACCATACACTTCACGTATGATTAACCGGCTCCCATTGTGCAATCCTAAATCGATCACATAATCAAACTAGTATTTCAAAACACTTAGTGACTATAGATTTCCTTGTTGATATGACATATTCTCTGTTTATTCATTTTTTCTGTTCATTTCTTACTATGCCTTGATGTCAGTTTATTTATCCATCATGTACTACTTTTCTATTACTGTTTTATAGTCCTTATCATGTATTGAAACTGCTATTAGAATTGTACACGTTCAATCCTAATTAGATAATATTTCAGGTAGCACTTAGAATGACCCGTGTCTCATCTATTATGGATTTTTGGGAAATAGCTTCGAGCCTGATTTTACCTCCTGGGGGATCGAGGAAGGCCGCAAGTAGGAGACCCATTTATGCCAATAGTTAAAGTTTGCGGACTTACTATAGTTGTATGAATTATGAATATAAGATTTTGTACTGTAACATTTATACACATATATATATACAGCATGTTTTCACCTACCTTAGTTTTGTGATTGCGTATAATATCTATTTCCTTTATATTATGAAGTGTTAGTTATAGCGTTCTACCGCCGACACTGCGGCGTAGGCTGGGCGTACCCACACACTCGTACCCAAACACCCGGGTGCGAATCGTGACACGTTTTTATGGTGGTCCATGCAGGCCAGACTTCGCAAGAAGTGTGATGTCGTAGTAGTACTTAGGAGTATAGTACTATTACGAGCCTGCAATAGGATATATGATATTAGGAATAGGAAATACTCAATCACAACTAGAAATTCCATCCTTGAATTAAATTAACTGATCTTGATTACTCTAACTGATTTGACATCTTCCTTAATTCTTGTCCTTCTCGAATAATACCCTATCTTGTGCCTTAATGATGTCTCCTTATTGTTTTCATCATATTTCAGCATAGCACACTAGATTAGGGCATCACATAGTTTCATATTTATATCCTTTGTACTTAAGCATAGCTTATTAATAGAACCCTTGGGTAGGAGTTGCAAGCATCACTGACTAGGATAGAGATTTGTGTTTGATGTTTGCAAGGGGTATCACGTTACATTGGGAGACCGTATTTTGTCTGCTAGCTTACTCGTAATGCCACTTCCAAGTTTTGACATTGTCCTTGAAATGGATTGGTTGGATATGCATTTCGCTAGCATTGACTGTCGCAGAGGTAGTGTGCTGTTTCGGCCTCCAGGAGAGCCGGAGTTCGAGTTTACTAGAAAGACAGAGAAGCCAGATCGTAGAATTTTTTGCAAAGCTATAATGGAGGAGAAAGAACTACTGCATCCTATTATTGCTGAGTTCTTAGATGTGTTTTCCGAGGAGTTACCAGGATTGCCGCTAGATAGAGATGGTGAATTCTCTATTGATCTAATACCGGGAGCAGAACCAATATCGCAACATGTCTATCGGATCAACAACAATGAAATGGCGGAGCTAAAGAAACAGATCGATGAATTAGACGACAAGGGATTCATCAGATCAAGTTCGTCGCCTTGGGGAGCCCCGGTACTTTTTGTGCCAAAGAAGGATGGATCGGTGCGGATGTGCATCGATTACAGAGCCCTGAACAACCTCACAATCAAGAACAAATATCCGTTGCCGAGAATAGATGATCTCTTCGATCAGTTGAGTGGCGCAAAGATATTTTCAAAAATTGACTTGAGATCCGGATATCATCAGGTAAAGGTGAAAAAGGAAGATATTCCGAAGACTGCATTCAGGACTCGATATGGCCAGTACGAGTTCTTGGTGATGCCGTTCGGGTTAACTAATGCCCCGACAGTCTTCATAAATTTGATGAACAAGGTATTCCATCAGTACCTGTACAAGTTCGTGGTAGTGTTTATAGATGATATCCTTGTATACTCAAAGACGCTAGAAGAACACGAGAAGCATTTAAGGATAGTGCTTGAAACTCTCAGGAAGGAAAATCTCTATAGAAAACTTTCTAAATGTGACTTTTTCTTAAACAAAGTGGAGTTTCTCGGACATGTAGTGACTGGAGATGGAATATCAGTTGATCCAAAGAAGATTGCTGCCGTAGAATCTTGGGCCACTCCAAGCTCTGTTGCAGAAATTAGAAGCTTCTTAGGATTGGCTGGATATTACAGAAAGTTCGTGAAAGATTTCTCTCGAGTTGCAGAGCCTTTGACTAAACTCACTCGGAAAGATGTAGAGTTTGTTTGGACAGAGGAGTGCCAGGTTGCTTTTGAGGAATTGAAAAAGAGGTTGACGTCTGCTCCTATTTTAACGTTGACATCAGGGTCCGGGGGTTTCACTATTTATAGTGATGCATCGGGGAAAGGTTTGAGTTGTGTTCTTCAGCAGAATGGAAAAGTGATTGCCTATGCATCCAGGCAATTACGTCCTCATGAGAAGAACTATCCTACCCACGATTTGGAGTTGGCAGCAGTCATCTTTGTCCTGAAGTTGTGGAAATACTATTTGTACGGAGAGCGTGTGGAGATCTTCACAGACCACAAGAGCTTGAAGTACGTTTTCACTCAGAAGGAGTTGAACATGAGACAGCGTCGGTGGTTGGAACTGGTGAAGGATTTTGACATATCTTTACAGTATCATCCTGGGAAAGCCAATGTAGTTGCCGATGCCTTGAGCAGGTATCCGGTAGCTATGTTGTTGACACAGGATCAGTATTTGTTGGAGGACTTGGAGAGCTTGGGCATGGAGGTGATAGTTCCTGGTTTTGCTATGCAGATGTGGGGGTTGCAGATACACTCAGAGTTGATGGACATGATCAAGGCAGCCCAGTATGAAGATGTATCTCTGAGGAGCACATAGCTCAGGTGAGAGCAGGATTGGAGGATGATTTCACCATTGCTGAGGATGGTTCTTTGCGACATGGTGCTAGATTGTGTGTGCCTAGTGGGGAGCTACGTGAGGTGTTACAGGAAGCGCATCGCTCTCAGTATTCCCTACATCCAGATGCCAACAAGATATATCGGGATATGCGATAGAGTGTGTGGTGGTATGGCATGAAGAGAAAAGTGGCACAGTTTGTATCCAGATACTTAGTATGCCAGCAAGTGAAAGCCGAGAGGCAAAGACCAGGAGGTTTGCTTCAGCCATTACCCATTCCAGAGTGGAAATGGGAGCACATTACTATGGATTTTGTGTCCGGACTCCCACGATCTCCAGGAGGGAAGGACGCGATTTGGGTCATCGTTGACAGGTTGACCAAGTCGGCCCACTTTTTGCCTTTCAAGGTGGGTTTGTCTACGGAGAAGCTGGCAGAGATGTATGTGAGGCAGATCGTCAGGATACATGGGGTTCCAGTTAGCATAGTCTCGGATCGGGATAGTCGTTTCACTTCTCATTTCTGGAGGAGTTTGCAGGCGAGTTTGGGCACTCAGCTCAAGTTCAGTACTGCATATCACCCCCAGACATATGGGCAGTCAGAGAGGACTATTCAGACTCTCGAGGATATGCTGGACACTTGTGTACTAGATTTTGGAGGATCTTGGGAGGATCATCTTCATCTGGTGGAGTTTGCATACAACAATAGTTATCAGGCAAGCATCGAGATGTATCCTTTCGAGGCTCTGTACGGCCGAAGATGTCGTACCCCATTATCTTGGGACGACGTAGGCGAGCGAGCATTGTTGGGACCAGAAATGGTAGTAGATGCTGCGGAGAAGGTAAAGCCGATTAGAGAAAGACTTCGTGTGGCTCAGGACAGACAGAAGCACTGGTCCGATAGTCGCCGGAGACCATTAGAGTTCGAGGTTGGCAAATTGGTGTTCTTGCGAATTTCTCCAACACGTGGCACGATTCGTTTCGGGAGAAGCGGGAAGCTCAGTCCAAGATTTATCGGACCTTTCAGTATTACCGAAAGAGTCGGTGTCGTAGCCTACCGGCTAGCTTTGCCATCTATATTAGAGGGAGTACATAACGTGTTTCATGTATCCCAGCAGAGACGATACGTGGTTGACCCTAACCACGTATTAGATCACTCAGATATTGAAGTGGGACCGAGCCTCAGCTACCAAGAGCAGCCCGTGAAGATATTAGATCACAGAGAAAAGGTGCTGCATAACAGGACGATTTTATTTGTTCGTGTCGCTTGGAGTCATCACTCCCCGAGTGAATCTACTTGGGAGAGAGAGGAAGAGATACGTGAACAATACCCATACCACTTTGAATTTTAAGGTATTTCTTCTTTCTTTTTGTATGATCTACTTTAAATTTCGAGGACGAAATTTTTCTAAGGAGGGTAGATTTGTAACATTCATTAAATATATATATATATATATATATATATATATATATTAGGAAGTCAAATTCAATTTAGATTCCTCTTCATAAGAAGAGAAATCCAAATTGAATTAGTTAAGGGCACATTGGTCAAAGCACCATAATAAATATCTTGACCCCTCATTCTCTATATAAACACATCCCCACCCTCCTTCACTCTCCATCCCTCATCTCCCTCAACCCTATATTAGCAAGGTAACCCTTGTTCCTCTTTAATTAGGTTTTATAACTCTAACTAGGATATATATATATATATGTGTGTGTGTATGCGTGTGTGTGTGTTCAAGAAGGGGGGAGCACTGCCTGCAGCAGTATGCAGCAGTGGCAGCAGCAGCAGCGCGTAGCAGTCGCTGCAGCAGCAGCAGCAGCGCGCAGCAGTAGCACCTGCAGCAGTAGCACCCGCAGCAGCTATATATTATGTATATATATGTATCTATGTATATATGTATACTATATATTATCTATATATGTATACTATGTATCTATGTATCTATATATATTATATTGTATCTATCTATATATGTATACTATATATCAATGTATCTATATATATATGTATATATATATATCAATGTATCTATATACGTATACTATATTGTATCTATATACGTATATATATATATATATATATATATATATATATATATATATAATCTATATATATCTATATATATATATATATCATATTATATCTATCTATATATATATATATATATATATATATATATATATATATATATATATATATCAGATACATATATACATATGTAAACTATATACTATATATGTACCTATATACATATGTAAACTATATTCTATATGTACCCTATATACATAACTATATAGTATCTATATATGTATACTATATTGTATTTATATAAGTATATATATATATATATATATATATATATATATTATGTATCTATGTATACTATATACTATCTATCTATGTATATTATATATATCTATGTATCTATATATAATATATTGTATCTATATATATCATATACATATATATGTATCTATATATGTATACTATATATTATCTATATATCAATGTATATATGTATACTATATATGTGTATATATATATGTAATCTATATATATCTATATATATCATATATCTATATATATCATATACATATTATATCTATGTATATCTATATACATCATATACATATATATGTATCTATATATGTATCTATATATGTATACTATATATTATCTATATATTTATGTATATATGTATACTATATATGTATATCTATATACATATATATATATATCTTATATATATATATATATATGAATATCTATGTATTACATATGTATCTATATATATGTATATATATCATATGCATATATATGTATCTATATATGTATTATATATGTGTATCTATATATGTATTTACTATATACGTATCTATCTATATATATGTATCTATAAATAATATATAAATATATCTTATATATACATTATTTTTATACTTAAGTTTTTATATAGATATTTGTCCCATCTATAAACCAGAAATAGCATAAAATTAACCTAGAAATCTAGTGGATTATTCTATTTAATTATATTTCATCAATTAATGTGAATTATTCATGATATAGGTTATCTGGACCCCGTCACACTCTGACTTGTTTCACCCGCTTTGGACCCCAGGCGAGTACAATCTCTGATGGTTTTCTTACTGATAATTTTTATAACACATGTAGTATTGTTGTATTTGATTCCTGACACAAAGAAACACGGACTAGCATATCTTGTGTTTTTAGACTTTGATCTTGTACAATACATGATACTCGTGTGATTCTTGTATGCTAGTCGGGGCAAAAAAATGCTATTTTATATGTGATCATACCCTAATACTGTGCAAATATAATTCTTGTGCAAAGGCTAACCATACACTTCACGTATGATTAACCGGCTCCCATTGTGCAATCCTAAGCCGATCACATAATCAAACTAGTATTTCAAAACACTTAGTGACTATAGATTTCCTTGTTGATATATGACAAATTCTCTGTTTATTCATTTTTCCTGTTCATTTCTTACTATGTCTTGATGTCAGTTTATTTATCCATCATGTACTATTTTTCTATTACTGTTTTATAGTCCTTATCATGTATTGAAACTGCTATTAGAATTGTACTCGTACAATCTTGATTGGATAATATTTCAAGTAGCACTTAGAAGGACATGTGTCTCATCTATTATGGATTTTTGGGAAATAGCTTCGAGCCTGATTTTACCTCCTGGATGATCGAGGAAGGCCGCAAGTAGGAGACCCAGTTATGAATAGTTAAAGTTTGCGGACTTACTATAGTTGTATGAATTATGAATACAAGATTTTGTACTGTAATCTTTATACACATATATATATACAGCATGTTTTCACCTACCTTAGTTTTGTGATTGAGTATAATATATGTTTCCTTTATATTATGAAGTGTTAGTTATACAATACTAGTTCCAGACAGTGTTCTACCGCCGACACTGCGGCGTAGGCTGGACGTACCCATGCACTCGTACCCAAACACCCGGATGCGGGTCGTGACAAAGAAATAAGCCAAGCTGGATAGAGCCTTTCAACCTCAAGCTAGGCACAAGCTTCCAAATTTCGCAGCCAGATTTAGACTCGAGTTACTGTCTGAGTGTCTTCAATAGAATAGTAGCTCGGGTCACATGTTATGTCTCGCATCCACTTCTGTATCCCCATTTCATAATCTTTGAAATATTCATCGCCTAAGTAATTAAATTATTGAGATAAGAAGTAGATGATACAATAGGATAAGTTTGTGTTTCGCAACAAACTTTCTGATAGAAACTCTAGGAATTAAACTTGGATCCCAAAACTCCAAAAACTCAAACTCCAGACTGTTTGGGAGTCTTCTGGAGTTTGGAGAAACTCCAAAATAAATTAAAAAGAAGTAACAAAACATGAGTCATAGTTTTCTGAACAAGACCTCCCATTGACATATCAGTTAATGGATACAAAACTCGCCTAAAGCCCATCTATATCTCCTCTGCCTCTAATTGGAGATAAAGAGATGGATCGTTTTGATCTTTCATGGTAATAGGTAGGTTATGGTTTCTACAATTTCTAGATAATATTGTAGATGGTAAAGGGTAGAGCTGAAAAAACGGAAGTCCATAAATAAATATAGTTTCCCAAATGTGCTATAACTTTCTTGGTTGGAGTTTGACAAGTCAAATCTAGTTTCAAAAGTCCAAACTCCAAAACAAACATAATTTCATTATAAGAGACTTTGTTCCTAAACTAAGCCTACATGTAGTCATATTAGGTTATACCGACCATCTATACATTGACTGAGCTTGCAAGATACGCTCCCTCAAACATTTTAACCTAACAACTTTGTAACCGTTTTTTTATAAAATCCGGCAAATAATCAAACTAGGAGCACCTAGCTTAATCACTCAACCAATAAGGATATTTACTGCTACTGCTAAAAACTACACGATCTGTCTGGTAAATAGTTCAAACATGTGCTGAACAGCCAACCACAAAACCATAAACTTCCCAATTACAGTCATCCTGATTTACTATATCCTAACCTTACTCAAAGCCAAATTACATTTATATGAAAAACTATATTATGACTGCAACCTGACAAAATCCTAAATCACTAGACAGTACTCCTCAACCTCCATTGAGCTTCCAGTGGCCATAGTGCCATCTATCTGCACATTGCTTCGTTATCCTTCCATACAGTTACGAAGTTAGCCAATTTGAGTGTTTATTGTTTGACACAGTTTTTAACAAATATCCATAAATTTCAATGAAACTAGGATACACAGTGGTCATAAAAACAAACTTTGTGAGATGTACGTGGGTTGTAACTGCACAATGAAAACATCTTTAAAGCAAGATAATGGCATGCCGGCACCATTTAGAGCATATAAACAATATAGATCTGATATTCCATACTACTCCATAGACCCAGTTCAACATACTAGCTATTATTTCTTTTGGCTAATTTGCATTTAAGTACCTTCAACTTTTACGCATTTGCAGGTTGCTACCATGTGCTATTCTTATTAGCACTTTGCTACCTTGTACATTTGTTTTCCTTAGACACAAAATTGTTCTAAACTAACCACATGCTTTGCACGTGACAGTCAAATGTGAATGAAGGTTAAGAGTCGAGTCTAAGTTGGGTGTAGTTAGTAAGGACTGGATTTAAATAAATATTATATTGAATAGGATTGGAATAATTTGTTGTAATATTTTAGGTATTTATCATTATCATTTTAGGGTTATGTAAAAGCCTATATAAACTATAAAGGCATGACCAATATGTAAATGGAAATTAGAGAAGGGAATATGAAAAATTGATGAATATTGGTGCATGATCCTTTATAAAATGATTTCTTAATGTCCTTACCATACTCCTCTATTGACCATGCTTTCGTTGGTTTCCCCTCAACCGATCATCCTCCATCTTCCTCGACCCCATCGACAACCATAGGCTCACCGAATGGTGCAAGCTGTCAGACACCTCTGAGTTGGTAAACCCTATTTAGTATAATCGATATTGTTATGTTCTTCTTTTATAAATTCTTAATGATCTTGTTCACATTCAAGCTCCGCATCCCTACTTCATCTTCTTAATTGTATACATGCTCCTTCGTTCTTATCTTGCATCATTACTTGATTTCAAATGCTCAAAAGTTCGAGAAAATATTCAATGGGATGGGATCACCACGTGGTAGTGGTGAGTGGTGAGCCCGTCCAATGGTATAATGATACATGGTAATATCTTACTATTTTTGGTAATCATATCTTAATGATATTTGGCAATTGTTTGATTAGTTTCTTTTTTGGCTTTTTATATTACCATGTGTCGTTATACCATTGGACAGTTCACCATTCAACAGTGACACGTGGTGAGCCCGCCCCCACTGAATAAAGTTCATGGCAGCGATTTGTTATTAAACAATAAATATTAATGCAGTACGGTGACGCAACCTACAAAAGCATGAAAACTTAAGGTATTTAAATGCAAATTAGCCATTTCTCTATATTTGAATTTTTCTCCAAATAAAAAATAAATCTAAATTAGCACCTCTCAACTTAACATACCGAATCCGAAGCAATCTTCAGCAGAGATTTCGTTAGGGGCAATATGCAAAACCTGGTATTGACAAATTTATTGAGGAAAAGTAAAAAATTGATGTTCAAACTGTAAAAAAAAATAAACTTGAGAGGTAGAAATTGGCTTACATTCCTCTCCCACCAGCTAAGGCTTCTTCTGAGGGCTCCTTCCACTCATCCAAACTGTAAAAAGTAATTAAAGAAAAGAATAAGAAGAAAGGTTAAATTAAACTAAATATGAAAATTGTTAGGGGTTAGAATGAGAGAGAGAGAGAGAGAGAGAGAGTACACCCAGCCGTAGCGCTTATCAAACAAGAGGCGCTTAGGAGGGCGGCGTGGGGGTGTCTGCTTCGGTTCTATCATGTTTGTTTGGCTGCTGTTTGAGAATTGATTTTTGGGGGAGGAAATGGAGAGCTTGGGAGGTTTAACGGGTCGGATCTTAATCCAGATAGAGGTCCAACTTCTTTGTTCGGTTCCGGGTCTAGAAATGTAACCAATATCCACATAAGATTTTGACTTTTGAGTCCATTTTTTTTTTTTCTACCATCAAAATTAAGGTGGATTTTCACACTTCTACTCAAAAATTGTATGTGTCAAATTATTACTCAAAACTAGTGTGAAAGTTCACCAAATCGCTTCCAAAGTGGTTTAAATTTGGATAAAAATAACACGCGACAATCTTTTAGTGGAAGGGTGAACATCCACCATAGTTTCGATGAGTGAACAAAAATGGACTCTAACGACTTTATAATACTTATTTTCCTACTAAATAGTGGCTCTCACACTTTCTTTATATATTTCAATTGGAACTATAAAGAAGAATCCATAAAACTAGAAATGGAGCACATGTCAAAGTTCCTCTAACTAAGGATGTTTGGATAAAGGGAAGTGAGAATGTGAACATTCATATTCTACATATACATGTACTTTCATTCGCTTTTATGACTTCATTTTCCAAAGGATTGGTGGAGGAGAGAAATAAAGGAGGTCGGAAAGTACATTATAATACTAACATAACTAATTAAATATCTAGCTAAATTGGTAATTAAATAGTATTACTAATAATTTAATTTATTAAAATTAATAGTTAATATTAGCGAACTAACCTACTAATAATTAATAACTATTAAATAAATATTAATAATTGTGTATTTGTTGTAATCAAAAAATGTTCTTCAAGAAATATGAGAGAGAGGGAGAGAGAATTCTCTATGGATAATTGAAAATTGAGCAAGTAACATTGGAAGTGATCGTTGGTAGTAATATATATAAATCCCCAAGTGGTAGTTACAAATCTGTGAGGATTAAATGAGATAAATTGTGCTTAATCAATTGGCAGTGAATACTACTCTCGGTAGTTACATATTGCAACATTTCTCCTTGATTTAGCATAATTAAACGTATAAAAAATATAAGAGATCAACATTAGTCTTTAGGAATGATTAGTATTCAAGGTTTTTTGTGATGTCCATCTACATCTATATATCCCTATGAACTTGCGTTTACATGAACATTCCTGGAGACCAATCCAGTAGAAAAAAAAAACGTAATTAAAGGAAAAAAAATTGAGTCAATGACAATACGTTTTCACGATGTGAAAATATCTAGAGAAATGACCAAGCCGATGTGGATGAATCGTTAAAACCTTCTTAGGATGCCAAAAATTCATTGAGAAAATATCCATAAGTTAGAAAAAATAGTACATGAAGGTCAAATGAGTATTCTTTTGGATACTCGCCTTAATTTTGATGTTATCCCAAACTACGAGTTTAACAATGAAGTGAGATTCACAATCTGATGTCACTAATGATCTTTTGGAAAGTGGATTTCAACGAAGACTTTGCAAAAATGTCGACCAAATTGTCATGGGATTGGATATGCTTGACTTCAATTCCTGTTGTTGTTGCTGATGTTGATGCGAGAAGAAAAAAACTTTTGTATAATATGTTTGATATTGTCTCTCTTGATGTAGTCCTTCTTTATCTAGTCAATACAAATGGCATTGTCTTCATATATTATTGTCAGGACATCATTGATGATATAAGAGAATTCGCTTGTAGTCTGATGTTTGTCATTAAATCGGAAGTCTAAAAGAACTTGTTTTAACAACAAACAAAAGAAAATACAAAGAGGTCCTAGGCAGACAATCTAAGTATAATTTTTGATTCTGGTGTGTGACGATGGAGATTGAGTGCTGCAGTGACTCTTTTACTCCGTTGACGGTCTGATACGGGAGCGAGGAAGCTCTTTTATGTTCTCTCTCTTGTACATGTTGCTCCCCTCCGTGTAGGGTATGCTACCCTTGTTATTTATAGCCATTAGGCTGACGGGCTATATACGTCGTATATGCCTCTGTTTGGTGACCGTATGCGGGCTCCTTCAACAGAATACGGTTGTAACTGAGCCGCATGCTACGGGAGTGCTGCCACATAGCCTTGGTTGGGATATGTGGTTGATACAATCTTGGTGAAGGGGGTATGGTCGTTATTGACCAATTATGTGCGTGACCTGGTCAGCTAAACACGTGGTCGGCACTAATTGCGTGAGGATCTCTTTGTTGCAACGAAAAAGATCTTCTAAGTTTGAAGGCCCCATAACTTCTTAGCCGCATAGCCATCCTGGCCGCATATGTACTCCCGTCCGTCCATGGTCTGATGGACACTTTGGCTTCATGAGGACGAGGACGCATAGAGTCGAGGCCGCATGTGTGCTCTCGTTTGGCCTTGGTTGGATGGACACTCTGGCCGCATGATAATGAGGACATATAGAGTCGAGTCCACATGTGTGCTCTCATTTGGCCTTGGTCGGATGGACACTCTGGCCGCATGATGACGAGGCTGCATGGGCATATAGTCGCATGCAAGCTCTCATCTGGCCTTGGTCGGATGGACACTTTGGTCGCATGATGAGAGGCCGCATGGACATATAGTCGCATGCAAGCTCTCGTCTGGCCTTGGTCGGATGGACACTTTGGCCGCATGATGAAGAAGTCGAATGGGCACATAGCCGCATATGAATGGACACGTGGCGTGCCACGTTTGTCGAGGCCACCAATGCGTGATGTGACTTTCTATCTTTTTCTGAGCCGTCGTCTCGAATCTCGAAGCATCTCAGTGTGACAAGTGATGTGTCAGAGTTTGATAGTCATCAAATATTGTGTCAGAAGATTTTTATGCGGCCTCTTACTCTGAGGTTGTCCAGGCCACATGAGGGCTATTTATGCTCTTATATGCCTCCAAGGGGCATGGGCCCTATGCGGCTCCAAGGGAATGAGTTGTATGCAGCCTGCAGATTTTTTATGCTTCTACAAGACCCCTTTCAAAGTTTTCAAACTGACAAGTTTGGAATACTTTGAATAAGAAGCATGGTCAGGCACTTTTTGTCGCATAGGGATATGCCGCATAATCCCGTGGCCACATAGTTGTCTCTGACAGGCTGTCCGATCATTTAATGAGGAGATTTGCTCTATCTTTGACCGAATCTCTTGGGATTTTGTGCCATCTCCTGACACGGGACTCGAGACGTCGATTTTCGAGGAGATTAAAGAGGATCATGTGTATCGAGGTGTCAGGTTTATCTCATTAACCGCTCGGTTCATTGCCTCGATCCCTTCACACGGTTTTGGAGCCTATAAATAGGCAGTCAGGGGGAGGGAGAGAACTTTTCTCTCTTTGCTTTCTTCCTTATTTTTCTGCGAAGGATGCCGCAGGCTGCGGCCCTTCTCGCCGAGGAGTTTGTCAGGGGCGGTCTTGATCCTTGGCCCCCTGATTTTGATGCTTTACTCGTAGGTAGGGGAGTATCGCGTTCTTCGTGTTGGGTGGATGAGAAATCGTCTAGAACATGCGCAAACTTTTTACACAACCTTGCCGCATGGATGAGAGATCATCACGAACATGTGCGGGCTTTCCTTATTAGTCTGACTCTTGCTGATGAAGATAGTTTTATGGGAGGATTCATCGCCTATATTGACTTGTACGACTTCATCCTCAGTAGGAGGTTCTCGTTGTTCGAACCACATCTTCTATTGTGCGTCTAGGCATTGGCCTACTGTTATGTTTCAAAGAGTTCCGGTGGATCCTCGTCGTCTTCCTCAGGGTCAGCTGACACCATGTTGGCAGACAATGTGTCACGCCCCCGATCCAGAATACTGGAGAGCGGGGGAATGACTCAGCCAACCACACCTTGCGAAATACCGAAGCAACCCGCAATGTGTTAAGGTTGTCTAGAGATAAGGGGGTGCATACTACAATCAAGTCTTCTAGGGTCAAGAACTTCTATATCTAATCATTCAAACAAGTAGAAATAATATAGAATATTTTAGAATAAGTAGTAAAGCGTCTCCAACGTCGCATCAGAATATTCTCGAAATCTAGCAAATACAAGTGATATGTCAGATACACAATAAAAAGTATACATGACAGTGAGTCAGCTGCAGTATGAATATATTATATGTCATGTAGGGAACTAGTGTCCAGATTATCCGACTAACATGTGACGGTTGGCTAAATGCCCAAAAGATTAAAGTTTACAAAAGACGAGCAGTGAATAAAGGAACCCACTTGTGACCCTCGGCAACTATTCTTCTGGTGCATGCCATCGGTGAGGGAGAGATACGCTTGATCTTCCGGTGCTGGCTCTAAACCTAGCCATGCAAAACCAGTGGGGTCAGACCCCTAATAGCAAGTACCACAAAGGAAGCACGAAATAAAGAAATAAAACCAGTTATATAGCATGAGATGCTTAAACCAACAATCAATGACATATGTTTCATCCATGACATGGCACGATACCCCTTCACCAAACAAGGACAAGAAGTGCCACATCATATCAAGATAGAATACGTCCCTTGATTATGGTCAAGCTAGAATAACTATGCGTTGTAGTTTCAGTCCATATGCTATCGTAACACAATAGCGCAACCCAACAACCAAACAAGGACATGAGTTAAACTATCATGCCACGACAGTCTATGTCCCTAATTTTACTCAACAGAAGGCACAATACACAAGAAGGGATACAATATTTAAGAAAAAAATAACATAGTGATAACAAGTAGCTTCGATCCGTGTCCCGTTATAACATAATATCGCAACTTAACAACCAAACAAGGACATGAGTT
>JAYESA010000579.1:0-120000 GCA_036927795.1 Iris macrosiphon | reverse complement strand
AAAGAAGAAAAAAAAGAATAGGGTGCTTACTTTGATGTGGGAAGAAGAAGAAGAAGAAGAAGAAGAAGAAGAAGTGAAGAAGAAGAAGAAGAAGAGGGGGCTGCTGTGTTTACGGGTGTGGGAAGGGTTTGGGGCCGGCCACTACACACGTAAAGGGTTACATAAAGTCCAAAAGTCCAAAATGGCGCCCTTCTAACTTGGGTTTTGGGTTTCGGGGTTCCAAAAGTACTCAAACTAACTCCAAATCTCTCCAACTAACCCACTAAAAATATAATAAATATTCTAAACCCAAAAATAGGTCTCACAGGGGTGTGGGCTGGGTCGGACATGGGTCCACTAGGGTCTGACATGGGTCCAGGCTAGCCAAAACCCTAAAACAATCAATATAAAAATAATACAATCACTAATTAAATATAAATACAATTAAATAAAAATAATACACAATTAACCCAAATTAAACAAAAAAATACTCGGCTCTGAAAATGGGGTGGTGACATTAAATAAGTCAGATACTGCACTCCACTAGTGCGGATGATATACAGTATCCGTGGTGGCCAGTCTTTACTCCAGCTAACTTAGGGTGGTTCAACATACACGATCTCGAGATACCGTTCCCTCCCAATGCTCTATAAATTAAGTTGCCTAGTTAAACTTAGGTGATTTAAAATCTCATGTCGTGGTCACATGAACATTCCTTCCTAAATATCGTACTTTAAGTACGGGTACTCTTGATACGAATCCACATTGTCTCTTAAAGTTAAATCTGGATTCACCCAAGTATAATGCAACAATTAATATTATCTAGCCACGGCTAAAGTCACTGTCCAACTACCAGATCCGTGCAAGAAAATAATTACATATATCTTCTAGCAAGTGTATGTGGTACGATGACTCACTATATATCGAGTAGCACTCTTGGTGCGATCAAGTGCATCAGCACGGATATAATAGTCAGGGCAGGAACAAGTTCTAGTATCAAGGTTGTGGACAAGTTATCAAGTAGCAATGTATTCAGGATAGGACAAGCAAATGTTGGTCACAATAATTTATCACTTTATTATATCGATAGATAAAATAAGAGTAGTGCGAGAACCCCTCGAGATCAGATCCACAATCCTTAAAACCAAACAAGGACCGAGATTGCAGACCCTCCCTCGAGTTGAACTACGCCCCTTATTCTATCCAACGTATAATAAGGTAATCCAGAAAAAGTAGCCTAATCAGCAAGTAAGTACATGTAGAGCCATATTTTACAGGCTCATGCCAGGTGCTTAGTCATTTAGCACGTGGTCACATCTGGGTCAAATAATTCATTTCTAAGTTAACACATAGCATCATAATTATTTAATCATACGAAAATATTAAACCAAACAGGTGTCAAAGTGGACACATGGAAACAGTTGACCGCATGACGAAATAGGCCGCATGAACCAACAGGCTGCATGAGTTCAAGGCTGCATGAGCAAAGTCAGGTCCACTCTTTGAAAAATGTGTGATGTGACAAACAACAAATGCAAGTCAAGTCAAGTCAAAAATGTGACTGATGTGACATGTGATAGAAGTGACAGAAAAAAAGACAAAAGTAGAAAAAGTCGTGCCGGGTCAGTCAGTAGTTATGCATCCAGAAGAAGAGGGACGCATAACTCCTGGCCGCATGGTCGACTAGGCCGCATGCTCCTCTGGGCCGCATGCACACTTAGCAGCATAAAATCTTTTGGGACTTAGAAAAAAAATTATTCGTTCAAGTTTCAAGCATTTGGCCAAGGGACGCATTGTCACGACCCGCACCCGGAAGTTCGGGCACGAGTACGTGGGTACGTCCAGCCTACGCCGCAGAGTCGGCGGTAGTACGCTGTCTAGGTCAATCCATCTAAACTAGTCTAACTCATTCACAATTAACATAGGCAAGATAATAATGGGAATAGAAACATAAAATTTGCAACTGAAATAAATGTGACAACAATTCAAATGTTTAATACAGGAATTTCAAATGAAATCGGGGACAAACCCGATTAAATAAGATAAGAAACAAAATAAAAGATAGCTACTGCTAGCTACTCTGCAGCAGGGGTCTCCTGGGTGGGTTCTGGCTCCTCATAGGTATCATCTGTACCCTCATAAGGACCATAATAAGTAGGGGCAAGTTCCTCATCATTGCCTAAATCAACAGATCCAGTCAGGAAAGGAGCAAAATACACAGTGCACAACAATGTTAAACTAAATATTTATGACAATTAAACATTGAATATCATGTTAAGGAAATTGCATAAAGGAAAGTTAATATCTCAGAGTCAAAACTATAAACAGGAATATGAGAAAACAGAAGTAAACGAGCAGGAAAAGAAACTACACAGTCAGCAAGAATATAACATGACCAGAAGTTATCTGTATGAAACTTGTGTTTGTTTTTAGAATACTTAGTTGGCATGTAGGGGTTTATAAGGCTAATCCGGCCGTCATGAACGGCTATTAGTCACGAATAATCGAGATCCGGCTGATGGACAGTCGTGTACCAACAGCTATTATTCACGGCAAGGGGAAGGGTAAACTACATGCCTTTCAGTATTCTCCCACCCGACATGAAAAACAAGACATGAATTCCAATATTCAAGACATAAAATATAGTATTCTAACACTACGTGTAATCAGCAAGAGTACTAGTAGAGCAGGGAATTTAATTATCACAATATAAAGATTAACTTGAAGTGCAGGTACTTGCCTGTTGTTTGGATCTGATTAATTAGGTTCTTGGGGAAAAAGTCCAGAGATGAGTCCAAAAGCTGAAATAGACATTACCATCATGCTCAGAAGATGTCAAATAGCTAGAAACGCCTGTCCTTGGGTCCAATTTGGAGACAAGGGCAAAAACGGCAGTTTCGGGTCAAAACGGGGTCCGCCGGTGGGCCCGCTTTGCACCGAAAAACGCGTCCGGGTCAAAGGTCTCCAAATTCACCAAACTTAGTGTCAACAGGTCAGGAACTCTGATACGAACCCAACGGAACTTCCAGATTTGGATTCCGATAAGCCGAACACAAAATCGCCCGTCGAGCGGGGCCTGTGGGGCCCACGACACGCGATTTCGTCAACGTTCTCAGAATCGAACCAAACTTGACCCACAGGACCAGCGTATCGCTACGAGTCCGATGGCACAAGTTTCGTCTCGATTTGACGAGTGTGCACGAAGTTAGGGCGAATTGCAGAAAAGCCGGATACGGGGTGATGTCTGCGGATACGCGTTGATTCCGGTGTGCATGCACACCCGAATCAGCTTCCGCGAAATCTCACACGTCCGTATCGACGGTGCGTACGTATCTGCGAAGACCGCACGCGACCAAGTCGTCCCGTTTGGCGGAACGTACTCGGTTCCGGGGTGAAACAGGGTCTGGTTTTTCCTGTTTTTGGATCGCGGTGTGCGATCACCACAGGACGCGATGTCCCGAACAGTTTATCCGGACACCGAGAGGGTCATACAGGCTTCACAACGCAATTTGCGGAATTGGAAACGGAGCTACGAGGCGAAAGTTACGCGTACCTGAAGGGGACCCGAAAATCAGGGTCGAGACGTGTCCGTGTCGTGTCCGACACGAATTTCAAATTAGGGCTAGGGTTAGGGTTAGGGTTTCTGGAGGTTTTCCGGCCGTGGACGGCGGAGGGCGGCCGGAGAGGCGTCGGCGAGGGCGGGGGACGGTTCGCCGAGGGGCGGCGCGGCGTCCACGGGGCGGCGGTGGTTCGGGGCGGCCGGCAGCGGCGGCTGCGGCTGCTGCTGCGGTTGCGGGGTGCTGGAGTCGAGGAGGGGCGGAGGAGAAAGGAGGGAGGTGGTCGACGGGCAGCGGCTGGGCGGTGGGAGGAGGAAGGTGGTCCGGGGCGGGCACTGCGGCGAGGTGGGTGGTGTGTGGCGGCTGGGGCGGCCGGAGTTAGGGTGTGAGGCGGAGGAGGAAGAGAGGGGAGGGTTTAAATAGGGCGGTGTCGGCCGCGGAAGGCGGGCCGTGGGGGTGAGGTGGCCGCGGAAGGCGGGCCGAGGGGGTGAGGTGGCCGGCCGGTGCGGGGAGGGCGCGGCGGAGGCGGCGCGCGACGCGGAGGCGAGGGAGAGAGGGGGAACTGGTCGCCCGGGTCGGGCGGCACGCGGGTCAGGTCCGGGCAGACCCGACCCGACCCGGAAAGAAGCGGGCTGGGTTGGGCTGCTGGGCCGGTCCATTGGGCCGGGCCGGCCCAAGGAAAAAGAAAAGAAAATAAAAAAAATAAAATAATAATAAATAAATAAATAAATAAATAATTAATTAATTAATTAATAAAAATAGTTTTTAGGCATTTAAAAATAGGTCTGAGGCCCAGAAAAATCCAGAAAAATTACCCTAAGTCCAATTTTTCATTTTACACCCAAAAATGTTATTTTCATGATATTTTAATATTATTTATTGCTAACTAAAATCATTTATTAATTGAAAAGCTTGATTTTAATTACAGAAAATTTCCAGAAATTTCCAGAAAATTGGGAAAAATCCAAGATTTAATAATTTGAAAAATTAGGGGGTTTACACGCATGTGCAAAAATCTATTACATGCGTCCAACAAGATGGCCGCATAAAATCTCTTGGGCAAGAAATCCAGGCCGCATGCAATCTGCTGGGCGCATGGAGCTCCTTCGTCCAATCCAAAAAGTTTGGTCATGGAAAAGCTCTGAAATCCAAACCTTGTTTCTTCCACAAAAATCTTAAACGAAGTCCAAATCCAGCAAAGTAAAGTTCTAAAATACTCAAAATAAAGTACTCATCAACATAGAATAATAAGTTTTCGAAAATATTAAATTTTAAGAGATCAAAACCCAAGAACATTCAAGAACACATAGAAAATCCTAAAACTTAAAACTTGGATCTACAATAATCCATCCACAAAATCTAAAAAATACCAAGTTCTAAATGCATGGGGAGTCATATAAAGAACATAATGGAACAAAAATATAAATAGTTTCTCTATTTCTTGCAAGATGTACTTGCCTATGGAGGGGGAGAGAAAAACCTAAGAAAGAAAATGGAAGAGAAAAATGAGAGGAGAGAGTGTGAAGTTGGGTTATATATGGAGGGTTTGAGGTTTGGACCATAGGTTCAACTCATGATAAAACCAAACCAAACAAATAATCCAAGAGCCAGGTGAACCAAAGAATGGGTCTAGTCTCTCTAAAACATATAACTACGCTAGCAAAAAAAAAAGTACACTCCAAATATGTATCTTGGGTACGGGGAGTGACACAATGTTTACTTTAGAATCTCCCTGATACTGATGTCAGAGTCCCAGGAGAAATATTCTGAAGAGTGAGAGTATAACTCATCTTCTTCATCCGAGCCTTCGGGGGTTGTGGGAGGCGTGACGTACCCTAATCCATGTCTGGTCTTGTGGTTGTAATCCTCGGCTTTGCCTGCCGGAACGGTGAGACGCAAGGTCAGTCGTCTACCTTTGTTGTAATTCATACCTCGGTCGCTCTTAAGATCATAATCAATATTCTGGATGAGGTACTTGGCTTGACAACTGTACCGATAAAGTTGTATTTTGCCGGTATTAGATTATGACTCTTGTACCTCCAGGACGAAGGACTGGGGACATTCTACCCTGCCGAAGATGATGGATTTGTCTCCCTTCCTCCTTGCTGGGACCGTGAATTAGGAACTTTGGGTAGGGAGGATTTGGTTTACCGAATAGGTAGTAGTTACCTGTGTATGGAGTTGCGGGCCTATATCGTTCTCTAGGGAGTACAACATGCTCAACTGTGCAATACCAAAATCGTTCAAAGATAATCCTTTATTCATAAAGTAAGGTATCTTTTCTAGAGGGATTATGTCGTCTTGGGATGGAGCATCGGTGTGAGCGGCTACGTACTCTTCTAGCTCATTTTTTTCGAGATGTACCCCCAGCGCGGGTGCCGATTTTGGAGATTTTCTGTGCAGCTGTACCACCAGGGGTTCAGATGTCGTAGTGGGCGTTGGAGCTTCCTTCGGTGATCTCCGAAGGCGGACGACCAGAGGTTCGGGTGCTTTCCTGGGCAGTTTTACCTTAAGGGGAGGAGCAGGGTCGGGAGCGCATATTTTGAGATGGACTCTCAAGGGCTCCCCTACCACTTTCTATCTTCTGTTTTGTCGTCGGCACCATGTCCACCTTCACCTGGGTGGACTTATTTATACAAGATTGCATTATAGTAATAGGCCTCGATCCCTTTGAATGGGTCGACATCTGCGAACTCTGTTTTGACCATGACATGATCATCCACGTACTTTAGGCACTGGTGTAGAGTTGATGGTACAATTATATATTCGTGTATCCATGGACGTCCTACCAAGACATTGTAGGATACGTCTACGTCTATGACGTAGCAAGTGACCTCTGTTTTTAAGTTATCGATTTGGTATTTTATGCGAATTTTGCCCAGAGGGTATCTTTTTCCGGCGTTAAAGCCGCTGATGGTAGTATTGGTTGCAGCAAGCCTGTGCATAGGGATACCCAAGGTCTAAAACAAACTTTGTAGGATGATACTGATAGACGAACTGGGGTCGATGTGCATCCGGTCCACCTTGATGGCGCCGATGTACCCTATGTAATACAGAGGGCGATCGTGCCTATTGTTCTTCAGTAACATGTCTTGTTGCGAGAACGTGATGCTGGGTATTTTCTCTAAGACGTTGTTACAGATGGGGTATACCGCAGGATCTTCAGCTGGCGGCTTGACCTGTGCCAAGTAGGTGTCGGCGTTCTGCAATGCCTCACTCAGGGAGCCCCGAGTGTCCTTGGAGAGTCGAAGAAGCTCAAATAGAGACAACTTCACTGGAGTGTTGGAGAGCTGGGTCAAGATATCAAAGTTATAGGGCTTCTCTAGCCCTTTAGCAGTGTCCTTGTGCAGCAGTTTATCAAAGCGGGTTTCCTTCTGGTTGGACTTGTCCGCCATCGTGGGTTGAGATAGGCCCGGATCAGACAAGACCAGTACAGTAATTGGAGGTGCATTATCATCGGGAGTCCTATAGTCCAGCTAGTAGGTAAGGCCTGATCTGGTTTCCCTTACTATGGCTTCCTCGATGGTGAGGTAAACCTTGCAGCAGGACTTGGACTTCCGTCCTTTGGTCTTGACGGCGGAAGGCGCTGCTTGTTGCATCAAGTCTGGAGAGAGATCATGGTAGACCCACATGACCTCCCCTTGTGGTGTGGTGAGGGGTATCAGCCCAGCCGTTTGTTCGTGAGCTAACGTGAGATTGACGACCTCCATCATTGCCCTTGGAATCGGGATTACTCCCTCTTGGGCTTCCATAGCCGAAAAGTTATCGAATTAGAGCGATACCATGTTAGCAGCAACCGTCTTGTCATTGATGTCCAATATGAGGGCCTTGGTGTCGAGCAAATACTGGATGTACCGCTTTAGCGTATATTAGTCCTGCGTCGCATGATGGATGTAACGATGGTAGTGGCAGTACTTTGGATTATTCACATCGGTTGCCTCAACAGGACGTTTGACGTCGAGAACCTGAAGCTTGTTTCCCTGTATCAGTACGTCAAGGATTGCAATGACATTATCGTCTTTGAAGGAATAGGTTTTCTTCGGTTTTAGAGCTTCTGCCGGCTTCTGCTCGGGCTTCTTGGTCAAGTTAGTGACAAGGGCCTGCTTTCCTTTGTCGTCACGGCTATTGTTGCCATTGTTATTATTATTATTGCTATTATAAGGGCATTTTTTCCTATCATCAGTGACGGGGATATGTATTTCCAAAAGCCGGGTGTCCTTCACCTTCTTCTTAGCGCCGATAGCGTTTATGATGAACGTCATCCAGTCTTTGAATTGAATGTTGTCCATCTAGAAACTGACTGTTGGAAGTAGATTTCTGCGACACATGTCCATCAGTATGGACTCAGGATTACCATGAGGCAACTTCAGTGCTGCTTACCTGTATCATTCGATGTAGGCGCATACAGGCTCGTTCTTTTTCTGTATAATATCTATTAGAAAGGACATTGTCATGTCGCTTCCCCCATCATAGAATCGGGCGAGAAAAAGATCATTCAGATTGTCGAACAATGAAATACAGTGGTCTTGTATACTGCAGAACCAGTCAAAGTCTACTCCGGATAATGCCCCCACGAATAGCTTAGTGAGGAGGGCATCACTGCGAGGTAGGTGCCCCGTTGTAGTCTCAAAGTAACTCATGTATTGGCGGGGAGATGTCTTCCCGTCAAATGGATTCAGATTGAAAGGCTTGTACTTTGGCGGATACGATATATCTCTCCACTCGGGAGGATATGGTTGTCGTATCCTGATCTCGCGGAGTGTATCCTGATTGTCTAGCGAGTCTAAGCGAGCTCTCCATTCTCGCATCTCCCGAATTACTTCTCAGGCTTCATCTGATGCAGAAGGAACAGACGACCCTGGTAGAGCATGACGGCCACCAGCGGACGGTACGGTTGCATTCGAATCTCTATTAGTCCCAGGGTCCTGGTTTGCTTGAAGTGAGGCCCTTAGTGGTTGGAAGGCTACACTTGCCTTGATGTCTAGCACTGCTTGGGTCAAGGCTTGTATTGACTCATTCATGGTCTGCATCATGGCCTCGAGGGCTTCGAGACATTGCCGATCACTAGGGCCTTCGTGCTCGTCCCCTGCCATGTATGATATTCTTATATGAGGTAAGATGGACGAGACGGTAGACGTAGCACTTTCTGTCTTGGACTCTTGCAGCGAATAGTCATCGGAGAAAGTTGGTAGTGTTGCATCCCGTTCGAACTCTGATGGAACACTACCCCCAGCGTAGGAGGCTGCGTCTTCTTTATGAGGGTGTCTACCCCCAGGGATCTTAGCGTCCTTTCCTTGGGAATCACCGTCATTTCAGAATGTCAGATTATTGTAGAGCTCTATGGGATTGAGACCCTTGGCTTGTGCAGTCATCTGGGGTCCCGAGAGAGAGCTACCCCCAGTGGTTGATATCTTCTTCTTTGAGCGGGTGCCCAGGAAAACACCTTAAATATGTCCTATTGCTTGTAATCCTTGGACCCGCCTCCTCGACATGCTGGTCGAGAGTGATGGGCTGGAGGTGCTAAACTTTTGACCTTCCTTCGCGAAGGGGGCCTTCGAAGCCGAATAGCATGAGGCGAAGGGCGGTTCCTCCTCCTTTGGTACTTGCACCTGCTCTCCGGGCTGCTGTCGGCTGGGTGCCCTTGTTTGCAGTCATTGGAATATCGATCGCATGTTTACAGGTACTACTATCTGATTACAGCAGCAGTTGATAATAATGCTGGCACAGTGATGCCCCGAAGAGGCAATTTCATATGCCGTTGTTGTTTTCCTCATTTTGAGCTTGTGATTGATCACGTTGTGCAAGTCACACGAGGTCTGATTTACCTTTACACCCTTATTATGAGCACATGGGTGTGTAGGTATTGTTTTTGCTCCCTGACCTGGATTTCGTGGAAGAACTTTTCCCAAGTCATCAGCGAAAGACTTTTGAGATTGACCCAGTCCACTTGCCGCTGCGGTCTGGACACGTGTGTCGGTCTTGTATAGCTTTTTGTCCGAGGCACGTATAACAGTCAGCCAAATGAGCACTTACTTGAGCTTGGCGAGCTCGCACTGCCCTAGACTTCTTCGTCCTTACACGTGCTGGTGCATAATACGAAGAGTCCAAGTTTGGATTTTCACCATTCTCAATATGGCGCATAGGAACAACGTTACGTGAGATTCGATCAAAAATAGAGGTTCTGCTGCTAACAGAGCCTCATGCGGCCATATGCCTGCGGCTGTTAACCTATGCCACATAGTCGATCTTATACGGCCACCTCCTTGGCCGCATAGAACTTGCATCAGCACCCGAACGTCTAGCATCATAGTGTTTTCTCTGCCAGGGTTTGAGTGCCGAGCATTTTCTGCGTCAAACGAGGATGCCGCATAGACATGGACAACCTGGGTGGACGCCTGACGAGCATCTTCAGCAATAGAGAGAGGCGAGAAGCACATGCTCCACGGTTGGATGAGGCACAACGGACTTTGAAACCCATGTCCTGTGGGTCTTCAAGTGTTGAGCACTTTTCTTATCAGAAAAGGCTGTCGCATGAGAGGCGTCAGCTCGCGTGGCCGCACGATGTGCGCCTCCTGCGGTAGAGAGAGAGACAAGGAGCGCATGCTCTGTAGTTGGGTGAGGTGCAGTGGCTCTTGCAACCCATGTCCTGCGAGTCTTCTTAGGCTTTGCTAGCCTTAGAGAGGGACTTGCGCTGCCCGCAGAGAGCATCTCTTCGAACGATTTTTGGTCAAAACATATTATCAGCATCCTCTAGGTTGAACCCAACTTGGCCGCATCAGACTGCGTTGCCACCTTCTCATCAGAGGAGAAGGATGTCCCCAGCAGAGTCGCCACCTTGTTTGCCATTAAATCACAAGTCTAAAAGAACTTATTTTAACAAAAAACTAAAAAAAATACAAAGAGGTCATAAATAGACAATCTAAGTACAATTTTTTATTTTGGAGTGTGACGATGGAGATTGAGTACTGCAGTGACTCTTTTACTCCGTTGACGGTCTAATGCGGGAGCGAGGAAGATCTTTTATGTTCTCTCTCCTGTGTTTGTTGCTCCCCTCCGTGTGGGATATGCTACCCTTGTTATTTATAGCCATCAAGATGACGGGCTATAGATGTTGCATATGCCTCTGTTTGGTGGCCTCATGGGGGCTCCTTCAACAGAATACGGTTGTAACTGGGTCGCATATTACGGGAGTGCTGCCACATTGCCTTGGTTGGGATATCCGGTTGATACAATCTCGGTGAATGGGGTATGGTCAATATTGACCCATTATGTGAATGACCTGGTCAGCTGGACACGTGGTCTGCACTAATTGCGTGAGGATCTCTTCGATTGTAACAAAAAAGATCTTGCAAGTTTGAAGGCCGCATAACTTCTTAGCCGCATAGTCGTCCTGGCCGCATATGTGTTCTCGTCCGCCCTTGGTCTGATGCACACTTTGGATTCATGAGGACGATGACGCATAGAGTCGAGGCCGCATGTGTGCTCTCATTTGGCCTTGGTCGGATGGACACTCTTGCCACATTATGACGAGGACGCATAGAGTCAAGGCCGTATGTGTGCTCTCGTTTCCCCTTGGTCAGATGGACACTATGGCCGCATGATGACGAGGTCGCATGGGCATATAGCCGCATACAAGATCTCATCGGGCCTTGGTCGGATGGACACTATGGACACATAATGATGAGGTCGTATGCAAGCTCTCGTCTAGCCTTGGTCGGATGGACACCCTGGCCACATGATGACGAGGCTGCATGGGCACATAGCCGCATACGAATGGGCACGTGGCATGCCACGTCTGTCGAGGCCATCAATGCGTGATGTGACTTTATATCTTTTCCTGAGCCGTCGTCTCTAATCTCGAAGCGTCTCAGTATGACCAGTGGTGTGTCAGAGTTTGACAGTCATCGAATGGTGTATTTGACTTAACAAGAGCACACTGCCTTAAGATGAACCCTACCAAGTCCTTCCTAGGAGTCTCCAGCAACAAATTCCTGGATTTCGCCATTACTTCCCTGGGTATTCACAGATACCCCGAGAAGACCAAGGCCATCCTGGAGATGAGCCCGCCAAAGAACCTCCGTGAACTCCGCTGCCGTTAAGGGAGACTAGCATACATCATGAGGTTTATATCAAACCTCTTTGGACGTCGTCGGCCGTTCACCCAGCTCATAAAACAAGGTGTCCCTTTTGTCTGGGATAAAAAATGCCAATGCGCATTTGACGATATCAAGGAATACCTATCAAACCCTCATGTGCTGGTGGCTCCAGTCATGAAAAAGCCCTTCATGCTCTATGTACGCACGATAGAGCACTCTCTCGGTGCCCTGTTAGCCCAGAATAGTGATGCAGGCTACGAGCAGGCCATATACTACCTTAGCCGGAAGATGGTCGACGCGGAGCATATGTACACCGATGTTGAGAAAGAATGCCTTGCTATAGTATTCATTATTCAGAAAAATTCGACATTACATGGCTGGACAGACCATTCATGTAATCTCGCGAGTCAACCCCCTCAGGGTCCTCATGATCAAACCAGGGGCACTCAGTTCCCACTTGGCTACCTGGGCAATACTATTACCTCCATATGATATGGTGTTTGTCCCACAGAAGGCCGTCAAGGGTCAAGCACTGGATAATTTTTTGGCAGCCCACCCGGGGTGAGAAACCTCAAAGCTCTATGGTGTACGGAAGCGAAGCGGTCCTCTCGCTCGAGATCCAGATCCCCTCACTATGAGTGGCTCTCACCAACCGGCTAACCGCGGACGTTAATTACCGCCGACGGTTATAGGGGTTGGAAGCACTCGACGAGAAATGGCTCTTAGTTCAACAACGTATCGAGTTGTATCAAACGTGTCTCTTTGGAGCCTTCAACAAACGGGTAAAACATAGAACTTTTTAAGTGGGTGACCTCATCTTAGCAGTAAGAAGATCGATGGTTATGACTCACAAAACGGTCGGCAAATTATAACCCAAATGGTAGGGCCCATTCATTGTGGAAAATGTGTTCTCCAACGGCGCCTACCAGCTAGCAAAACCCAATAGCGACTTGCTCATGATACCTATTAATGGCAAGTTCCTCAAAAAAGTACTACGTCTAAATCAGACTTGTACTCTTCTATTACCAAACTATATCGTATCTTCATGGGTGTTGGTTCATGTCCACAATTACCTTTAGACTGTCGCTCTAATACACCACTCCGGCCGAGTTTGCCATGTCCATATTACCTCTGAGCAAACTTTCCGGTTTTGTAATGTCCTAGTCCCAAAATACGTAGGATTAGGAATACGTAACATGTCAGCTACACATTCGACCAGACTCTGGTCTCACTCGAATACGTATAAAATGTATTATAATGGTTACTATCTAGATAATCTAGTAAATATAAATATCTATGCCTCAATCCACAATGAACAAAATATAACAAGAATGAGCTACATGTGCTAAAGTCGGCCGTCTAGTAACACACAAGCTCGAATAAACTCGAGAAAGAAATATGAGTCTATAAAAACTAGGCTACATCAGCAGATGAATCAATAATATAAATGAATAGCATAACTATGGTAGAAATGATATAAGTACCTGGTACCAATGCCCACATGGCAAAGTAACCCAAATTAGCAACTCCAGGCATGCTCCATAATAGTCTATGCTGCAAAACTGGCAAGGGACCAGGTCCTCAGAGAGACGTAACAAGGTACAAAAAACAGCATGCAAAGTAAAATAGTATAATGCCACATACTCAAGGGTAAACTATTGTAACCATCTAAGTGATATGCACATGAGAAAATCACTCGTACTCAGGCTGAAACCACTATAGGCTCTGTGTCGGAGAGCCCATAGCAGCAAGTAATATCTCGTAGGGCTAGTAAATGTGTCAAAGATCTGGGACAGAGTCTAATTTAGAAATGTGGGATTTAAATCTTTAATTAATTTATTCAGATTTTGTGGATATATTTTGTATGTAGGATGTGTTATGGAATAAAAAAAGAGTGTGGGGATTGTTTATTAGGATTATGATTTGGTTGGTTAGGATCTTGGGTAGTTAGGTAGATAGGCCAACTATGATGACACCTATGACACTTTCTATAAATAAAAAGGAAGCAATTTTATGGTAACCGTGATTTTAGATGTTTGTCAATATTTTTTGAGCATGGGGGAGATCAAACAAATGCAACATCCATGTCCCAAATATATTAGGTATAATCAAGATTAGTAATATGAATTTTTTTGGAAGGAAAAATGTTGTGCATTGCTCCAAATTTCCAAGTCATGGCAAAGTATCATATATAAAAAAAGAATTATCATAAATTAATACTTTTAAATATAAAATTAATTAAATTAATTAAAAAGTACCAAATTATCCCTATTCCAAAATGAGGGGGCATAGAGGTCTTGGCCATCGATTATCACGTCCATATTATCTCTGATATCGGTTGTCATCCCCACTTATTACCCGTCCTCACCAAGGTACACCAGCGGTGTTAGGTCCACAAAAAATGACACGTCCATATCACCTTTGGCAGGGCTTATTCCAAATCTATTACTTGTGTTAACATTCACAAAAAGTAAAGGGTCCACAAGACCTATCACGTCTATATTACCTCTGATAGGGATTATTTTCGAACTTATTACTTGCACTTTAGTGCACAAGAAGTAGTAAGTCCACCAAAAAATTTCCAGTGGGATGTCCTCAATGGAAGCAAACAGCCACGTCCATATTACTTCTGGCGTGACTTTTCCTTCACGAGCGATGACAACATCATCACCGAGCACATGGATTGGGACACATCCACTAAAGTGGCTTTTGAACGTTCATTCTCCTTCCACAAAAATACCAGGATCATACCTAACCTCTCAGTATGGCTATTGATCAGCTCACGTCTACATCACCTCTGAGCTATCGCCCCCTCATCCTCCCTCGAGAGTGTGCCATATCCAAGTGACCTCTGAGCAAACCTCTCCCTACGACTATCGCTAGTCTTCAACTCAACTTATCACATGCTCTTAAATTTAAGTGTGCCAACGGTGTTAAGTCCACCAAAACTTGCCACGACCATATTACCTCTGGCAAAGCCTGTTTCGAACTTATTACTTGCACCCTAGTACGCAAAATATAATAAGTCTACCAAAGATCTTCCAGCAGAATATCCTAAAAAATTATGGTATTATTCTATGTTCAGATTACCTCTAGTACAACACCCAAAAGTTTACAACATACACAACTTTGAAAAAGGAGAGACTTTATTGATTAATATTCAAGATCAAGAGTATATATGATGGAAATCCATTGCATTCAAGATTTTTTTATTAGTATTCAAGATCATGAGTACATATGATAGAGACATATTTTAAAGGGTGTCCATAAAGTCTCGCTGATACAAACATTTTTCATTAGAAGCGTCCCTCTGTGCTGTCATTGCTACTGACACAAGTCGAGCCCGCAGCAGAACTAAATGCTTTCTGGATCATCCCTCCACAGTGCAAACCTCAGTATATGGAAAAGAATTTATACCGACGGATAACAAGGGAGGAGCAGGAGTAGGCACTCTATAATCATGCGGGAGGACCGACGACAGGAATGACAATTAATCTAAATCCTGTCATCGACCCCGCAGTCTCCTGGCCGATAGCAAATCGCATAAAAGGGAGAAACGCAGCTAGCATGCTGCATGAACAAGGACAACTCAGCGTACGACGCAGGATGTTTATCCTTGTCTCCTGGATTAGTTCTTGCCAAACTATCCTCGTATCCTACATCAGTTCGTGGCAAACCGCCATATAAAGTTGGTCTTTATCCCGAACAACGGGTGTTATGATATCCTTACATGCTCTATCATGAGCCGCACGATGGGGGACAAAGTCTGCACAAGAAAAACATATGACATCAGAATACAAAGATAAAATTTACGTCTATGTGGCAGAGCCTAGTCGGCGTATGAGGTATCCTCCATGCAGCAGAGCCGTGTTGGTCGCATGTTTGGATCGAACCTTCATCCATGCGACAGAGTCATGGTTGTCGCATATCTATGTCGAGCCTTTATCCATGCGACATGATTTTATTTGCCGCATGATGGTTTCCCATCCATGCGACAGACTAATGAAGAAAGCATGCGCATGTTCGTGATGTTCTCTCATCTATGCGGCAAGGTTGTGTAAAAAGTCAGCGTGTGTTCTAGACGATCTCTCATCCACGCAGTAAGAATGTGCATGGGTGTCTCTGTAAGCCTGACACGAAGGACACGGTCCTCCCCTACCTCTGAGTAAAGCATCAGAATCAAGGGGGCCAAGGATCAAGACTGCCCCTGACAAACTCCTCGGCGAGAAGGGTCACAGTCTGCGGCATCCTTCGCAGGAAAATGAGGAAGAAAGCAAAGAGATAAAAGTTCTCCCTCTCCCCCCGACTGCCTATTTATAGGCTCCAAAACCTCGTAAAGGGATCGAGATAATAAACTGAGAGATTAATGAGATAAACATGATATCTCGGTCTGCGTGATCCTCTTTAATCTTCTCCAAAATTGATGCCTCGAGCCCCGTGTCAGGAGACGGCACAAAATTCCAAGAGATTCAGTCAAAGATAGAGCAAATCTCCTCATTTAGTGGTCGGACAGCCTGTCAGAGATAGCTATGCGACAACAAGGCTATGCTGCATGACCTGTATTTATGGCCAATAGCGCCCCGTCAATGCTTTTTTCCAAAGTATTTCAAACTTATTAGTTTGAAAACTTTGAAGGGGGTCTTGTAAAATGGATCCATGCGGCCAGCAACCATGCGCCCCACGATAAAGCTCAGCAGATATTGGACCACATAGTCACCATGCGTCCCAAAAAATCTACATTCATGCGGTCCAAACAGCCGAAGCAAACCTTGGCCGTAGATGGACCTAACATGACGTCCTAACGACCAGATCAAGTCTGACACAGAATCCCGATAGAAAGGATTCTCTGAATGCCTCGAAAGATAAAACCTCACTAAAAGACAGAAGTCTCACCACGTATACAACACGACAAAAGATTCCATGTGGCTCTGGCCCATGTATCCCAAACTTTATGCATCATATGCGTCTCTAGCCACCGTGTAGTCCATACGTCCCAGATTCCATGCGTCCCATGAGTTTCTAGCCGCATGCATCCCAGACTCCATGCGTTCCACGAGTTTCAAACGCTATGCAAACCAAATCCTAAGGTTACAACTGAAGCGATTCTCTCCAATCAAATAGCGGCTACCCGTCTATTTGACCAAGTCGCGCCTACAACAATTGAGAACCGTCCAAATACTCAGCAAACAATAAAATCCCAACAAATATCCACATGACAGCGGAGCCCGGATTAGCGTGCGTGGCTGTAGCTCACTTCCATTAAAAGGAGACACGTGGCAAACTCCCACCATCCATGCGGCCCAAAATCTATGTAGCCACAAGTATGGCTATAAAAAGTAGGGTACCACACCCGAACAAAAGGCTGGTTGGCTATCTGCGAATCTACACTCAAGCAGGAGAGAAGAACTTTCGTATCGGATCGTCCACGGAGTAAAGAGAGTTGCTACACTCCTAACCCTCCATCGTCAACCCCCAGAACACAAAATTTGTACTTTGATTGTATGTTTAGGACTCCTCTCTGTACTCTCTTTAGTTTGTTTAATTAAATCAAGTTTCTTTTCAAACTTTTACATTTGAGGCAAACAAGATGGCGACTCTGCTAGGAATATTCTTCTCCTCTGATGAGAAGTTGGTGATGCAGTCCGATGCGGCCAAACTCGGTTCAACACAAAAGATGCTGGTAGTTCGCTTTGACCAACAAGCGTTCAAGAAAATGCTCTCAGAAGGCAGTGTTAGTCCTTCGCCAAAGCTAGCCAAGCCCAAGAAGACCCGCAGGACGTGGGTAGCAAAGGCCGATGTGCCTCGCCTAACTGCGGAGCAGACGCTTCCCGCCTCTTGCTCTGTTGGTGATAATGGTCATCAAATGAATACCCAGGACGTCTACATCTATGCGGCAACCCCATATGACGCAGAAACTTCTCGGCACCCAAACTCTGGCAGAGGAAAATACTATGATGTCAGACGTTCTGGGGCTGCGACAGCTTCTATGCGGCCAAGAGGAGGTCGCATAAGACTGACCATGCGACACCAGCTCATAGCCGCTGGCAAACGGCCGCATGCGGCCCCGACAGCAACAAAATATCTATTTTCGACCGTATCTCCTGCTTCGCAGATCCTATGCGACTCGCTAAGAATGGCGAAAACCCAAACCGAGATACTTTATACTATGTGCCTGCGAGTGCTAAGTCAAAGAAGCCTAGGGCAGTGTGTCACGCCCCAGTCCCAAAATATCGAGGGACTAGACATGTGGCAATGGCCAACGGCACACACCGATGGGCAAACCCAATTTAATGGACCCATCAGGGTGTACTTAAGCTGTAATACAACAATAAGGGTCTAATATACTAATCTCATCCATAGAAATGAATACAACAATATCAGAATATAAAGCAATATCAAATCTCAATAAAACATAACTCGGGGAATAACCCGATAATGAGTCTGATACAATAGTCAAGAATAAAGATAACAACAGCAAATACCGAGTATGGATAAAGCATATACTCAGAAGAAATCCTCGGAGACCACTCGTCTTCTGGTTCTGGTACTGCTCCAATGCCTGCTCCTGTTCCATACACCTCGGGGTAGATCTCTTCAGCTAAACCTGGGAACATAATCCGGATCCAGGTCCTCAGGGGACATAGCAAGGTACAAGAATAACTCAAGCCAGAATAAATGCAGTACAATAATAAATATAACAATAATAATAGGGTAGACTATGTAACCAGCTATGTTATATGCAAATGAGAGCATCACTAATACTCAGACTGAGACCACTACAAGCTCTGTGTCGGAGAGCCGGTAGCAGTTATACTATGTAGTTATACTATGTAGTTTACTATATAGTGGGCCTACGGTACCATATATAAAATCATCATGTAGTCTGTGTGTCTCTCCCCACCCAATGTAATCACACTCTCATGTCCACGATGTCTCATGTCCATGTCACGCAAGATCATATCTAATGCAGCAAGTCATATGATAGCTATGAACATAAAGTCTATGTCACAAATCCTGTAGCCTATACCGAATAACCATAAATATCTCAGGAAGATTCTGTCTCATGAACAGTGTCAGGTGTCCTATGGTATGACGTACTTGATGATGCAAGCACGAGAATGTATAGGGTCACGATATCAATATCTAGTGATGTTACACGACTCCGCGTAAGGCGTCGATACCCGAATATTATTCGAACATTAAGCAACGTCTCACGGTCCTGGGTTGACTATGTACATCACAGAAGTATATATATATGAATAACTCAAGAAACAATGTCAGATAACTACTGCAAGTTTGGCAAGGTACACTTGCCTGGTGTTTGGTTTCCAACTTCTGCTCTAGTATTCATAAAATCTTCAGGAACATCTCCGGATGCTGAAACAAACATTACCATCATGCTCAGAAGATATAAAATAGCTAGAATTGCATGTCCATAAGTCCAATTTGGACATAGGGGCAAAAGTGACAGTTTTTGGAGACGTTGCTGAAGACAAATATAGTGTTTACAAGTCTAGAACGACGATACAAACCCAACGGAATGTCCAGAACTGGATTTCGATGAGCCGATCACGAAATTGCCCGTCAAGTGGAGCCGTGGGGCCCACGATACGCAATTTTGTCAACGTTCTCAGAATTGAACCAAACTTGGGTCACAGGACCAGCGTATTGCTACGAGTCCGATGGCGTAAGTTTCGTTTCGATACGACATACATACACGAAGTTACAATAAGTTCCAGAACAGGACCGATACAGGGTGTTATCGACGGATACGCGTTAATTTCGGTGTGCACGCACATCCAAATCAACTTCAGCAAAATTTCACACGTCCGTATTAACGACGTGCACCTTTCGGTAAAGTCCGCACACGACCAAGTTATCCCGTTTAGCGGGGCGCACCCAGTTCCGGGAAAAAATAGGGTAATTATTTTCCTGATTTGTGTTACAATTTACGATCGCCACAGGATGCGATACCCCGAGCGAGTTGCACGGGTATCGAGAGGGTCATGCACTCTACGCGTCACAGCAGACGGAATAGGAAACGGGACAGCGATGAGAGATATACAGTCACCTGAACAGGGCTCCGAATACGTGTTTCCGCGAGGTGACGCAACACGTCACGACCTACTAGGGCACGGCGGCTAGGGCACGGCGACGGCTAGGGCTTCTGCGGGATGTCGGGGGCTCGTCGCCGTCGTCGGGGGCTCGCGGAGGCGGCGGGGATGTCGGGGAGCAGGCAGAGGCATGGCGGTGGCAGAGCGGTGATGGTGGCAGTGGAGCTCGGGTTCCGCGGAAGATTTTATAGGGAAGGGGAGAGGGAGAGGGGGTCGCGGGGTCGTGGGGCGGTTGGCCGCGGGTGGGGCGGGTCATGGCCGGGGGAGCGTGGAGCGGGGAGCGGGGCCGGCGGAGGCGGCGTCGTGGCCAAGAAACGCGGGCGGGGGATCGTGGGCTGAGGGGTGAGGGAAAACGGGTCAGGTTGGGTTAGGGTCGGGTTGGGTAGGACTCGACCCGTTAGGGTTAGGGTTGGGTTTAGTTAAGGTTTGGCTGGTCCGGTTCGGTTGGACCGGGTTCAGTCCGGTTTGAGCCCGGTTCAACCCGGTTCAGTCCAGTTTGATTAAACCAAGGGTTTTAGCTATTTAAAAAAAATTAGATTTTGAGCCCAATAAATTCCAAAAAAAAATATACAACATCCAATAATTAATAATACACCCAAAAATATTTTTTTTTATAATATTTTAATAATTATTTTAATCCATAAAAATATTAATCCCTGAAGGATATTTTTAATAATTAATTAAAAATTACCTAAAAATCCAGAAAACTTATTTTAAAAAATTACAAAAAATAGGGTGTTACACAGTATGCGCTTGCGGATGCTAAGTCAAAGAAGCCTAGGGTAGTGTGAGCTCATCGGGATCAAGCAACTGTCTAGTTAGCTGACCGTCAGCAGGCATCGTTAACCATTACACAGGCCCCTGATGGGAAGCTATATAAGACCGCCTCGTGCGTCCAGCCCGCGGCAGCAAATAGACATCGTCGGTCTCAAAAGTCTTCTGCTGACGATCCGAGGGAAGTTTTTGTACGAACCTCGGACCAGGGAGCAAATACAACACCTACGCACATGTGCGCTTGGTCCTTTCGGGCCCACAAAAAGGGTATAAAGGTGGAACAACCCTTGCTTGACTTGCATAATGTGATCAATCATAAGCGCAAGGCGAGGAAAACAACTGTGGCCGGTAAAATGTCCTCTCCAGGGCATTACTGTGCCAAGATCATTATCAATTGCTACTACAACAAAGTGACAACACCCACAAGTAGGCAGTCGGCCTTTCATCGACTGCACCAGATAACACCCATCCGACAATAACCCGGAGATCAGATGCAAGTATAAGAGGAGGAGGATCTTCCCTCTGCCTCATGCTACTCGACTCTGAAGCTTCCCGCTACTAAGGGAGGGAAGAATTAAAGTACCTCCAGTCCTTCGCTATCTACCAGTGCGTTTCGAAGGCGACTACTAGGAGGGCTAACAACGGGACATGCGAAAGGCATTTTTCAGGGCACCCGCTCAACTAAGAAACTGTCAGCTACTGGGGGTAGTTCTTCCTCAGAACCCTTGGGGGTGGCCCAAGCTGAGGGTAGTATTCCCCTCAACTTACGCAATAACCTGACGTTCCGAGAAGACAACGATTCCCAGAGAATAGACTCCGAGATCCCAGGGGGTAGCTCCCCTCGCCAAGTTGATGTAGCCTCCTACGCTGGGGGTAGTATTCCTTCCGAGTACGAGAAGGAGACGATGCTGCCATCTTTCCCTGATGACTACTCTCGCCAGGGGTCTGAGACAAAAAGTACAACATCTACTGTCCCATCCATCTCTCCCCACGTGAGGACGGTATACATGGCCGGGGACGACCATGAAGGCCTCAGCGACCGCCAGCACCTCGAGACCCTCGAGGCCATGATGCAGACGATGGGTGCATCGATGCAAGTCTTAATCCAGACAATGCTATAAATCAAAGCAAACATGGCTTCTCAACCAGCAAGGATCCCTGGACAAAAAAACATGAACCCTGGGACCAACGGGAATTCAAACACAAATACCTTATCTGCGGACAGCAATCCTCACCTGCCTGGCTCGTCTGTACCTTCCGCAGAAGATGAGGCCAAGGAAGCAATGAAGGAGGTCCGGGAACTCCGGGCTCGCCTAGACTCCATGAAAAATTGGGACTCACTCCGCGATCTTGGGATACGACAACCATACCCGAATGGAGGGATGTACGGTATTCGCCCAAATACAAGTCCTTCAACATAAACATATTTGACGGCAAATCCTCCCCTCTCCGGTTCATGAGTTACTTCGAGATTACAATGGGACACCTACCCCGCAACGATGCTATCCTTACCAGACTCTTCGTCGGGGCATGTCACGCCCCAGTCCCAAAATATCGAAGGACTAGACACGTGGCATTGGCCAGCAGTACACACCGATGGACAACCCAATTTAATGGATCCATCGAAAATACTTAAGCTGTAATATAGGTCTACAATAATAAGTCAAAAACTAATCTCATCCACACACAGAATAGTAAGAACATCAGCAAATAAAGAAAGTACATCAAAGTCCAGTCTCAGCAGAGTATGTCGGGGAACAACTCGATAAGAGTCTAAAACACTGGTTCATCAGACCAGAACAAAAGAGTCCAAAATAAAGTATCTGAAGAGTATAAATGTCATAAGCTCAAGTAAAGTCTTCAGCCATCACCTCTGCTTCTATGTTAGGTTCTCTGTAAACTCCCTCGACCAAATTTCAGTAAATTAGGATTAATTTTGACTAATTAGAATTAGTGCAACTTTTTAAAATTTTTATTTATTATATATTATATTGATTGTGCACCTGTTCATTACACAATTGACTAGGGCATCACACTAGCTGTTAACCCTAAACAAATTTCACATTCCTGCTCTAGACTAGTCAGACTATTTTTTCTGTATTCTGTGCAACTTCCAGAAACCTCGTTTGATGCTTCGTTTTAGTCGCACAAATATCGTTACAAACGTATGTATTTATTTCCTATTTAATTTTCTGCTCTTTACCCATCTCTGTACCCTTAGAGATTTGAGGACTAGTAGGCACCTGATTGCCCAACCAAAAATACGATAATATTCTACTCTAATTATACTTCAATTATCGTATTGACACCGTAGAAAGATTATGACTCTAATAGCCTCTAAATAATTAGTGAACACCGTGCGCAGTATTTATTAAATAATAAATACGATGACTGTATCACCTGCAATATCAGACCCTGCACCTGCCCAGAATCACCCCACACTGTCCAAAATATTTTCCCCCAGCTATTTTCCCTCATTTCTATACAATTTAGAATTTCGGGAAATCAGTATTTAAAATCAGGTAAATTGCGAAATTACGCAAAATACAATTTTATGCAATTATGCAATATTTGAAAAGTTAGGGGTTTATATGCAAATTGCATGCTAGGTGGCCAAATCCTATTGGCTAGACCATAGGTGGGTAGGACCCACCATAGCATCCAGAAATTTCTGCTGGAAAATATCCTAAAAATATCAAAATACCAAAATACCCCTAAACTTCTAAATATTTACAACATTGCCATTAGGCAAAATCCTATATAAACCCTAACCCTTCTATTCAAATCACCTACAACCCTTCCCTCCGGCCACCTCCGACCACCGCCTCCGGCCAAACTCGGCCCAGCCCTTCGCCACCCTCCCCTCTTCCCTCCGGCCAAGCACCACCGCCGGCGCCGCCCTGCTCCGGCTGCTACAGCGCCCGCAACTCCCTCCTCTCCTCACTGTCCACAGCACCACCTCCACCCGAACCACCTTCCCCCGCCGCCTACGGCCGTCGCCGACCACCGCCACCCTACCCAAACCCTTCGCCCCGACCTCCCCTACCTACCACCACCACCTCAGCCCTCCACGTCACCGCCTCCGGCCGCCCTAGCCCCCGCAGCAGCCACCCTCCCCTAACCCTAGCTGCTGCTGCTGCTCTCCCCGACGCCTCTAGCCGCCACCAGCACCACCGTAGACCCCCGCCACCACCGCCAACCTCACCGCCGTCCTCCCCTCTACCGAACCCTCCGCCTGCCCGGCCACCTCCGCCGCTCCTCCGCCGGCCAGCGCCCCCGCAAGCTGCAACTGCTGCTGCTGCTGCCAGTGGCCACTGCCACTGCTGCTGCTCCTCCGGCCGCCTCCGGCCAGCTCCGCCGCCGTCCTCCCGCCGGCAGCACCGCGTGGGACCCCCCTTGCCATCTGTAAAGGTATATATACCTATAATATACATAAATACATAAATAATCTCTAATACATGAGTATATGTATATAATATATGTATATATATGTATATATATGTATATATATATATGTATATATATATGTATAAATACTATGTATATATATATATATCTATATATATATTATGTTATAATATATATACTATTATTATACAGTATATATTATATAATATATATTATACTTTATATACTTATGTATATATATATTATATACTATACATATATAATTATATATGTATATATGAATATATATATATATGTATATATGAATATATTATAACATAATTACTATTATGTATATATTTAATTCTGTTAAAATATATAAATATATGTGTATACATATATTTATATAATTGGTATATAACATATATATTATTCTATGCATTTTTTTCCATTTATTTATTTTCTGCATTTAATTTCCTGCACCTATATTATATTATATATATATATATCTATATATATATATATTATCTATATATATATTAAATATGCTGGATAATACAGCTTAATTATTTATATTATATTCTTGCAAATGTCATTTCAATTTATAGTAAATATATTGTACTGGATAATACAGTACCTATACTTATGTATTTTAATTCCTGCATTGTCTTTTATTTTATATTTATATTTATATACATATTAAATTCTTGCACTGTCAATTTCTTTTATTATCTATATATATACTATACTATATACTATAATACATATATTATATATATGTATTTAATTACTGTCCTGTCATTTCAATTTGCCTATATATATATATCAATCAGTGGATATACCCTGAGTATATATGTATTTTAATTCTGCCCTGTCATTTCAATTTATCTATAATATTATATATCAGAGGATACACCCTGATAATATTATAATACTATATTATCGCAGTGGATATACACTGCTACTATATATTATTGCCTGCATTTATCTATTCTATATATATATACTATTATATATATATTATATCTATGCCTACTAAAATATATATATATCTATACTATATATATGTATATATATATATATGTTTTATATTACAGCCTGGATATTCACGAAACCTATCTGTTTTAACAGAAACCAACTTCAGCACAGCTAGTGACCCCCTGTCACCAGCACCTTCACAACTGACTGTAAAATCAGGGTTTCAACACTATCAGGGAGTAGGCAAGTATACCTTGCCAAGTTAAATGTTTAAATTCTCAAATATTGTTATATGCTTCTTGCTTCTGAAATTCATATACCATGACCACCTGAGACTGCCTTGGGTACAGTCAACTGTTATGTTGACATGATATTACAGACTCACCAACAGCTGAGAGAATATCCTAATATATTCTCCTAAACCCTACCACGGAAACACGCAACATGGTTGCATTTACATATATGGATGTGAGCTGCGTATTTGGTTAGCTACCAGTACGTGTGACCCGCATCACGGATTAGAATAACTTAGGAAATGTACGATTTGACATTTAGATTCATTGGGATGGGAAAGATAACTAGTTGACGTATGGGACACCCCCTCCAATAATGTTTTATACCTTCGTACCAATGATGGTCGATTGCAGAGTTCCCTGAGTCGGGGGCATACGACACCTATACTAGCCAGTCGCCACGATTGGTGAATTACGTCAGCGTATGTCTAGCCACACATTCCCATGCGTACTACTGGATCTTTACTTGCATTTTCACTTAGTATGGTTAGTACCCTGTATTTATTTTATTTCTTTATTCAGTATTTTTACATTACATGGCATGTCATTTTTCTGTATCTTGTTACGTCCCACTGAGGACCTGGTTCCTTGCCAGATCTAGATGAGGCTTTCTACCCCACAGTGTACGGGCCTGATCAGGAGGCCAGATGTGCTACTGAGGAGGAGCTCGAGGAGACACCCTCAGAGTAGGCTTGACCCTAGATGCTGCTACCTAGAGATGGAGATGTTTTGATCAGATAGACACTGCTTAGTCTATTTGATTTTTCTGCGCTATTATCAGTTTTTGTAGTAGGCTTGTAATCTCACCAGTTGTGTACTGTATCAGACTCAGTTATATATATATTTCAGCATTTGTTTTCTGACATTTTGTTGTGGATGAGATAGCTTTACCTGTTCTATACTTGTAGTAATTTAGGACAGCGTAGCACGTCCCTTTTGGGTCCATCAAAGTGGATTAAGCCCTTAGTGACGTGTCAGCTGGCCAGTGACACGTGGCCTAGTTCCTGACATTTTGGGACTGGGGCGTGACATGGTTTTAGTGGTGGCCCATGCAGGTCTAGTTTTATTGCTAGTGGTATGATGACATGCCCAGCAAGCCTGCAATAGGATAGAAATATTAGGTCTCATCCACACTGACACCATCTTTACAATCTTTATTATTGCATCATGCTTGATATCATTTATTATCTCCTTTGTGTTTTCTAATTATCCTATTTTCCTCAGAAATATGGACATACCCGGAAAACTTGCGAATAATGGGGCTGACCAAGCAACAGACCCTTCGCCAAGTGCCCAAGGAACTCCGTCCAATCACCAAAATTCTAGCCAGGAGACGACACCAACTCCACATGCAGAGACACATTTGTCTCCACCTCCAGCCTTGCCTATCCAGATGCCACAACTTGAGGGTCAAACTCAAATGTTGCAGTTTCTCCAGACTATGTTGCAGAACCAGTGGCAACAAACTGAGGCCCTGAGACAGTCTCAGTGGCAGCAAACTGAAGCTCTGCGACAGACGTTGATGACGGCTTTGGAGAGAACTACTACTCCGACACCCGTACCTGTCCTACCAGCGGGCACAGTTCGAGGCTTCCGTCAAATGAGCCCGAGGGATTTCAAAGGCAACGAGACTCCTGAAGAGATCTCCGATTGGATCTCCAACACCGAAATGCTGCTAGAAGGATCGCAACTCACTCCCGACCTATGGATGACCGCTGTGAGGGGCCAACTTCTTGGCAACGCCCATCACTGGTGGAAATCCATAGAGCACAGCGTCGGCAAAGACCAAACTTGGCAACAATTCCTGGAGCATTTCAACGCCAAGTACTTTCCAGAGACAGTCCAGAATGCCCTATATTCCCAGTTCCTGCACCTGGAGCAAGGAAACATGACGGTAGATGCCTACGACGCGGAGTTTAGCAGACTAAGTCGTTTCGGTACTGATCTGATCCCGAACGAGCTGAAGAAGGCTAAAAGATTCCACCATGGCCTTAACCAAGAGCTTCAGAGGCACACAACAACGCAGTCGAGAATCTCCTACAACGAGGTTCTTACTGAAGCCAGGGAGCAAGAAGCCATTGGCCGAGGAGCCAGACGCTCAAATCCAACCTTCCCGGCCAAGAATCAGCACGGAGCAGGAGGACCTATACGTCGTCCCCAATATCAGACGCAACAGACGACGGGGCCTTACCAGAAGAGGGAGCTCCCGATTTGTCACTTTTGTGGCAAGAAGGGGCATTTTGCCAATGACTGTAGAAAGAAGCTGGGATTATGCCTGCTATGTGGAGCTAGAAATCATATGGCCAAAGACTGCCCACAACGTAGAGATGCAGCACCTCAGCAAGGGCAGAAGCCAGGAGCTCAAACTCAGAAGATGCTTCCCTCCACATCAGGAGGATATCAGCGAGGAGCACCCTTGCCTACTCAGGAGACCCAGTTCAAGGCCAGACAACAAGCCGGTGGACAAAGGCAGGGACAAGCCTTTGCGTTAGCTGCCGTTGCAGAAGAACCTGAAGGGAAAACTATAACAGGTACCATTTTAGTTGCATCATTACCTGCAACTGTATTATTCGATTCTGGGGCTACTTTGTCTTTCATATCCAGTAGATTCGTAGCCATGCACAAACTATCTACTTCGCCGCTACCCAAGTGTTGGAAAATACTTACTGGAGGAGGTATTGTTCCAGTTACCAACATTATCAAAACCTGCCCAGTAGTTGTTTGTAGTAGAGGACTAAGAGCGCGATTTTTGGTACTTCCAATGCCAAATTTCGATGTTGTCTTAGGCATGGACTGGCTAAGCCAGAATAATGCTATCCTAGACTGCCGAAAGGGTAGTGTTATCTTTAGACCCCCAGATCACCCAGAGTTCGAATATGTCCGTGGAACCATCGAGCAAGGAGTAGGCCAGACTCCTAGAGCTTACATGGCGATGGAGACAGCACTTCCCTCAATTGTAGCAGAGTTCGAGGACGTATTTCCAGAAGAATTGCCAGGCCTACCGCCTGACAGAGAAGTGGAGTTCATTATTGAGCTGATACCCGGAGCTGCACCAGTATCCTCCAATGTATACCGACTGGCGAAGAAGGAGCTTGACGAGCTGAAGCTTCAACTGGAGGAACTACAGATCAAAGGATTTGTTCGTCCTAGTGCATCACCCTGGGGAGCACCAGTGTTGTTTGTACCAAAGAAGGACGGAACATATCGTATGTGCATTGATTACAGAGCCCTCAACGCTCTGACAATCAAAAACAAGTACCCCTTGCCGAGAATTGACGACCTGTTCGATCAACTAACAGGAGCCGTAGTATTCTCGAAGATAGACTTGAGATCAGGCTACCATCAAGTCAAGGTACGAAGAGAAGACATTCCAAAGACAGCATTCAGAACTTGTTATGGTCATTACGAATTTCTGGTGATGCCGTTTGGATTGACTAATGCACCTGCTGTATTCATGAACCTGATGAACCGAGTCTTCCACCAATATCTGGACCAGTTCGTGGTAGTCTTCATCGACGACATTCTGGTGTATTCAAAAAGCCACGAGGAGCATGAAGAACACTTAAGGTTGGTATTAGAGACGCTGAGACGGGAGAGCCTTTATGCTAAGATGAGCAAGTGTGAATTCTTCCTGGACCGTGTCGCATTTCTTGGACACGTTATCACAGGAGAAGGCATCTCGGTAGACCCAGCAAAGATCTCATCTGTTGAGACGTGGCCAACCCCGACCAACGTCTCAGAGGTGAGAAGCTTTCTAGGACTTGCCGGATATTACCGGAGGTTCGTAGAAAACTTTGCAAGAATCGCGGAGCCGATTACCCGTCTTACTCGCAAGGAGCAGGAGTTCATATCGACTGAAGATTGCCAGACAGCTTTTGATGACTTGAAGAAGCGTCTGACTACAGCTCCCATTTTGACTATACCATCTGGATCTGGAGGTTTCGTCATATATAGCGATGCATCCGGAAAAGGATTTGGTTGTGTCTTAATGCAACATGGGAAAGTTGTAGCTTATGCCTCAAGACAGTTGAGGACTCATGAGAAGAATTACCCCACTCACGATCTGGAGCTTGCCGCAGTCATCTTCGCCCTGAAGCTATGGAGACACTATCTATATGGCGAAAGAGTGGAGATATTCACCGATCATAAAAGTTTGAAGTACGTCTACACCCAGAAGGACCTAAATCTGAGACAAAGACGATGGCTCGAAGTGATGGCGGATTTCGAAATTGATCTACAGTACCATCCAGGGAAAGCTAATATGGTGGCAGATGCTTTAAGCAGAAAACCCTCGGCATTCTTTATGATCACCCAACCAGATCTGCTGAGAGATCTAGCAAAGTTGGGAATAGAGATCATTGTGCCAGGAATTGATGGTCACTTATCAAACTACCAGCTGCAATCAACCTTGGTGGAAAGAATCAAAGCTGCTCTACCAACAGATGCAAGATTTCAGAGGCTTCGACAGAGAACAGAAGCTGGACTCCAGACCGGTTGTCGCATACACGAAGATGGGACTCTAAGATGTGGAAATCGTCTTTATGTTCCAAATGGAGAACTTCGTAATGAGCTGATGTCAGAAGCTCATAGCTCAGTATACTCTATACATCCAGGAGGCACAAAGATGTACAGAGATCTGCGGCAATATTACTGGTGGCATGGAATGAAGCGGGAGATAGCACGCTTTGTGGCCAAATGTCTGGTGTGTCAGCAAGTCAAGGCTGAGCATCAGAGATCTGCCGGTCTACTTCAACCCCTCCCAATACCCGAGTGGAAATGGGAACACATTACGATGGACTTTGTTACGGGCTTTCCAAGAAGTCCTAGTGGTCGTAATGCTGTCTGGGTAATTGTAGACAGACTCACTAAGGCTGCTCATTTTCTACCTTTTAGAGTCGGGCAATCCACAGAAGTCTTGGCGGACATGTATATGAAGGAGATAGTACGTCTGCATGGAGTGCCAGTCAGCATAGTATCTGACAGAGATACGAGATTTACATCTTACTTTTGGCGAAGTATGCAAGAAAGTCTTGGTACCCGCCTCAAGTTCAGCACCTCGTATCACCCACAAACAGATGGCCAATCAGAACGCACCATCCAGACACTTGAAGATATGCTGAGAGCCTGCATGCTTGATTTCAGCGGATCATGGGAAGATCATCTACACCTGGTGGAATTTTCCTACAACAACAGCTATCAAGCGAGCATTCAAATGGCTCCCTTTGAAGCTTTGTATGGAAGGAAATGTCGTTCCCCAGTATGCTGGAGCGATGTTGGCGAGAGACAGATCTTGGGACCAGAACTGATTATTCGTACGGTGGAGAAAGTAAAGAAGATCCAGGGACACCTACGAGCTGCACAAGACAGGCAGAAGCACTGGGCCAACATTCACCGACGACCTCTAGAGTTCCAAGTAGGGGAGCATGTATTCTTAAAGATCTCACCTACTAGAGGAACTATCAGATTTGGAGGAAGAGGGAAGCTAAGTCCAAGGTACATTGGACCCTTCGATGTGCTAGATCGCGTCGGAGAAGTTGCTTACAGACTAGCTCTACCTCAGACTTTGGAGGGAGTACATGACGTCTTCCACGTATCTCAGCTGAGGAGGTACATTCCAGACCCGAGTCATGTGCTAGACTACTCAGAGATCACCATCGGGCCAAGCTTATCTTATCAGGAGGAGCCTGTAGAGATTCTGGACCGTAGCGAGAAAGTGTTGCGAGGCCAGACTATTCCTCTCGTTCGTGTTGCATGGAGACATCATGCACCAGGTGAATCCACCTGGGAACGAAAAGAGGATATTCGTCAGCGTTATCCCCACCTATTTCCAAACCAGGGTATGTCCAATATTTCAAATCCAATCTTTCTTTATCATCATATGTCCTTTTTCATTCTCATTATATGGTTGTTTTTATTTCGAGGACGAAATATTCTAAGGAGGGTAGATTGTAAACTCCCTCGACCAAATTTCAGTAAATTAGGATTAATTTTGACTAATTAGAATTAGTGCAACTTTTTAAAATTTTTATTTATTATATATTATATTGATTGTGCACCTGTTCATTACACAATTGACTAGGGCATCACACTAGCTGTTAACCCTAAACAAATTTCACATTCCTGCTCTAGACTAGTCAGACTATTTTTTCTGTATTCTGTGCAACTTCCAGAAACCTCGTTTGATGCTTCGTTTTAGTCGCACAAATATCGTTACAAACGTATGTATTTATTTCCTATTTAATTTTCTGCTCTTTACCCATCTCTGTACCCTTAGAGATTTGAGGACCAGTAGGCACCTGATTGCCCAACCAAAAATACGATAATATTCTACTCTAATTATACTTCAATTATCGTATTGACACCGTAGAAAGATTATGACTCTAATAGCCTCTAAATAATTAGTGAACACCGTGCGCAGTATTTATTAAATAATAAATACGATGACTGTATCACCTGCAATATCAGACCCTGCACCTGCCCAGAATCACCCCACACTGTCCAAAATATTTTCCCCCAGCTATTTCCCCTTATTTCTATACAATTTAGAATTTCGGGAAATCAGTATTTAAAATCAGGTAAATTGCGAAATTACGCAAAATACAATTTTATGCAATTATGCAATATTTGAAAAGTTAGGGGTTTATATGCAAATTGCATGCTAGGTGGCCAAATCCTATTGGCTAGACCATAGGTGGGTAGGACCCACCATAGCATCCAGAAATTTCTGCTGGAAAATATCCTAAAAATATCAAAATACCAAAATACCCCTGAACTTCTAAATATTTACAACATTGCCATTAGGCAAAATCCTATATAAACCCTAACCCTTCTATTCAAATCACCTACAACCCTTCCCTCCGGCCACCTCCGACCACCGCCTCCGGCCAAACTCGGCCCAGCCCTTCGCCACCCTCCCCTCTTCCCTCCGGCCAAGCACCACCGCCGGCGCCGCCCTGCTCCGGCTGCTACAGCGCCCGCAACTCCCTCCTCTCCTCACTGTCCACAGCACCACCTCCACCCGAACCACCTTCCCCCGCCGCCTACGGCCGTCGCCGACCACCGCCACCCTACCCAAACCCTTCGCCCCGACCTCCCCTACCTACCACCACCACCTCAGCCCTCCACGTCACCGCCTCCGGCCGCCCTAGCCCCCGCAGCAGCCACCCTCCCCTAACCCTAGCTGCTGCTGCTGCTCTCCCCGACGCCTCTAGCCGCCACCAGCACCACCGTAGACCCCCGCCACCACCGCCAACCTCACCGCCGTCCTCCCCTCTACCGAACCCTCCGCCTGCCCGGCCACCTCCGCCGCTCCTCCGCCGGCCAGCGCCCCCGCAAGCTGCAACTGCTGCTGCTGCTGCCAGTGGCCACTGCCACTGCTGCTGCTCCTCCGGCCGCCTCCGGCCAGCTCCGCCGCCGTCCTCCCGCCGGCAGCACCGCGTGGGACCCCCCTTGCCATCTGTAAAGGTATATATACCTATAATATACATAAATACATAAATAATCTCTAATACATGAGTATATGTATATAATATATGTATATATATGTATATATATGTATATATATATATGTATATATATATGTATAAATACTATGTATATATATATATATCTATATATATATTATGTTATAATATATATACTATTATTATACAGTATATATTATATAATATATATTATACTTTATATACTTATGTATATATATATTATATACTATACATATATAATTATATATGTATATATGAATATATATATATATATGTATATATGAATATATTATAACATAATTACTATTATGTATATATTTAATTCTGTTAAAATATATAAATATATGTGTATACATATATTTATATAATTGGTATATAACATATATATTATTCTATGCATTTTTTTCCATTTATTTATTTTCTGCATTTAATTTCCTGCACCTATATTATATTATATATATATATATCTATATATATATATATTATCTATATATATATATTAAATATGCTGGATAATACAGCTTAATTATTTATATTATATTCTTGCAAATGTCATTTCAATTTATAGTAAATATATTGTACTGGATAATACAGTACCTATACTTATGTATTTTAATTCCTGCATTGTCTTTTATTTTATATTTATATTTATATACATATTAAATTCTTGCACTGTCAATTTCTTTTATTATCTATATATATACTATACTATATACTATAATACATATATTATATATATGTATTTAATTACTGTCCTGTCATTTCAATTTGCCTATATATATATATATCAATCAGTGGATATACCCTGAGTATATATGTATTTTAATTCTGCCCTGTCATTTCAATTTATCTATAATATTATATATCAGAGGATACACCCTGATAATATTATAATACTATATTATCGCAGTGGATATACACTGCTACTATATATTATTGCCTGCATTTATCTATTCTATATATATATACTATTATATATATATTATATCTATGCCTACTAAAATATATATATATCTATACTATATATATGTATATATATATATATGTTTTATATTACAGCCTGGATATTCACGAAACCTATCTGTTTTAACAGAAACCAACTTCAGCACAGCTAGTGACCCCCTGTCACCAGCACCTTCACAACTGACTGTAAAATCAGGGTTTCAACACTATCAGGGAGTAGGCAAGTATACCTTGCCAAGTTAAATGTTTAAATTCTCAAATATTGTTATATGCTTCTTGCTTCTGAAATTCATATACCATGACCACCTGAGACTGCCTTGGGTACAGTCAACTGTTATGTTGACATGATATTACAGACTCACCAACAGCTGAGAGAATATCCTAATATATTCTCCTAAACCCTACCACGGAAACACGCAACATGGTTGCATTTACATATATGGATGTGAGCTGCGTATTTGGTTAGCTACCAGTACGTGTGACCCGCATCACGGATTAGAATAACTTAGGAAATGTACGATTTGACATTTAGATTCATTGGGATGGGAAAGATAACTAGTTGACGTATGGGACACCCCCTCCAATAATGTTTTATACCTTCGTACCAATGATGGTCGATTGCAGAGTTCCCTGAGTCGGGGGCATACGACACCTATACTAGCCAGTCGCCACGATTGGTGAATTACGTCAGCGTATGTCTAGCCACACATTCCCATGCGTACTACTGGATCTTTACTTGCATTTTCACTTAGTATGGTTAGTACCCTGTATTTATTTTATTTCTTTATTCAGTATTTTTACATTACATGGCATGTCATTTTTCTGTATCTTGTTACGTCCCACTGAGGACCTGGTTCCTTGCCAGATCTAGATGAGGCTTTCTACCCCACAGTGTACGGGCCTGATCAGGAGGCCAGATGTGCTACTGAGGAGGAGCTCGAGGAGACACCCTCAGAGTAGGCTTGACCCTAGATGCTGCTACCTAGAGATGGAGATGTTTTGATCAGATAGACACTGCTTAGTCTATTTGATTTTTCTGCGCTATTATCAGTTTTTGTAGTAGGCTTGTAATCTCACCAGTTGTGTACTGTATCAGACTCAGTTATATATATATTTCAGCATTTGTTTTCTGACATTTTGTTGTGGATGAGATAGCTTTACCTGTTCTATACTTGTAGTAATTTAGGACAGCGTAGCACGTCCCTTTTGGGTCCATCAAAGTGGATTAAGCCCTTAGTGACGTGTCAGCTGGCCAGTGACACGTGGCCTAGTTCCTGACATTTTGGGACTGGGGCGTGACATTCTCCTTCAGCAACAGCTCCTGGTACAGCTTCAGCTCATGTCCCGTAAACCTCGGGATAATGCTCTTCTGCTAAACCTGGGGACATCATCCATTCCAGGTCCTCAGGGGACATAGCAAGGTACAAATAATACAAGCCAAAAATAGATGCAGTGAAATAGAAAATAAAATAAATAGGGTAACTACATAACCATCTATGTGAAAATGCAACTGAGAGCAACACTAGTACTCAGGCTGAGACTGCTACAAGCTCTGTGTCGGGGAGCCGGTAGCAGCAATATCTAGTAGTGGTCTAGCTCTGCTCGAGAGTCTACAACCTCACAATAGTAGTATATATATATAGAACAGCCTGTAGCCTGTGTGCCTCTCCCCACCCATTGTAACCACACGTCGCATGTCCATGTCATGTGAGATCAGAGCTAATGCAACAGTCATAATCTAAGAGTATAATAACTATGTCCATCCTGTATCCTATACAGAATCACCTTGAATATCTCAGGAAGATTCTGTCAATGTATGGTGTCAAGTGTCCTAGGTTATAGTGTACTTGATAAACAAGCACGAGAATATAAAGGGTATCGAATGTCTAACACTAAATGACGTACACAACTCCGCGTACGGGGTTGGCACCCGACTGTAATCGGACGCTAAGTATGTCATACGGTCCTAGGTTATATCATGCACACTAGTCACAGAAAATAGAGCAAGAGAACAAAATAAACTAATAAACTGTAATTTATGGCAAGGTACACTTGCCTGGGATTGGAATACCAGTAGCGGTCCTTGTAACAGTGGGTTCAGCAATAACTCCTCCAAAAGCTGAAATGAACATTACCAACAGTCTCAGAACATAGAAAATAATTAGAAACGTCTGTCCTTAAGTCCAGTTTGGACACAAGGGCAAACTGACATTTCTGGGCCAAAGCGGGTCCATATGTGGGCCGCTTTGCACCGAAAATCGAGTCAGGGTCAAAGGTTTCCAAATCAGACTAACTTAGTGTCAACAAGTCAGGAACGTTGATAGGAACCCAACGGAACTTCCAAAATTGGATTCCGATGAGCCGTTCTCAAAATCGCCCGTCAGGTGGAGCCTGTGGGGCCCACAACACGCGATTTTCCAACGTTCTCAGAATCGAACCAAACTTGACCCACAGGACCAACGTATTGCTACAAGTCCAATGGCGCAAGTTTTGTCTCGACCCGACGTGTATACACTAAGTTACAGCCAAATACAGAAAAGTCGAATACGGGGCGTTGTCCGCGGATACGCACTGATTTTGGAGTGCACGCACATCCGAATCAGCTTCTGCGAAAGCCCGCAGGTCCGTATCTACGACGCTCACGTATCGGTGAAGACCGCACGCGACCAAGTCGTCCCGTTTGGCGGGGCATACTCAGTTCCGGGGTGAAACAGGGCAAAGTTTTTCCTGTTTTTGGATCGCGGTTCGCGATCACCACATGTCGCGATGTCCCGAGCGGGTTGCACGGGCACCGAGGGGGTCATACAGGCTATGCGAAGAAATTTACGGAATATGAAACAGAGCTACGAGTCGAAAGTTATGGATACCTGAACTGGGTTCAATAAGTCCGATTAGCGCGTGTCAAACTCGAGTCTCCGTGTCCTGGATCCGTGTCCAAGCTGTGTCCGAGCTAGGGCAGAGTTTGTGCGACACTGGAAGTAGGGTTCAGTCCAGCGGTGGTCGGGAAAGGCTCGGGGAGGTCCTGGGCGGCCGGCCGGTGAGGTCTGGAGGCTGGGGCGAGGCGGGGAGGTGCCAGAGTCGGGGGTTCCGTTCCTGGGAGGCGGTTGCGGTTCAGGTTTCGAGCCGTCGGCCGGAGAAGAAAGGAAAGGCGTCGGGTTCTGGGGAGTCCGGCGTGGTCGAGGGCGGCCACGAGTCAGTGCTGGAGGGCAGTGGACGGCGCCGGTGGTTCGGTTTGCTCAATTAGGTGGAGGTGGCTGGAGTTTGAGGGATCAGTCGCTGTGGTTGGGGAAGAATGGAGTTATATAGAGGAGAAAGGAGGAGGACGGACGGCGGTTCAGCCGGAATAGGAAGAGGGAGAGGCGGGGGTTTCCATGGGAGAGGAAGCGGACAGTCTCCGGCGGCCACGGCGGCGGAAACGGCCGCCGGAGGGGAAGCGTCGGGCTGTTTGGGATTCAGGGGTTAGGTTTAGGTCCGGGTCGGGTCGGGTACTGGCGGGTCGGGTCTGACCCGGATCCGACCCGCTAAGGGTTGGGCCGGTTCGGTTTGATCAGACCGGCCGGTCCGGTCCGGTTCAGTCTCAGGGTTGGGTTGGTTTTATTAATTAATTTGATTTAATTAATCAGTTAAATTTTACAATAGTTTTTAATGCTTTAAAAATTTATCCGGGATCCAATAAATTCCCGAAAAAATACCCCATGCTCGATTTTTAATTTTACACTAGAAAATATAATTTTTATCACATTTTAATATTATTTAATATCTTTTAAAAATTCATTTTAATCAGTCTACCTTAGTTTAGAATTACAGAAAATGCTAATTAAATTCCATAAAATTAAATTTAAAAATTCTTAAAAATTTCAGGTGATTACAATCTACCCCCCTTAAGAAAATTGTGTCCTCGCAATTAACGGTAAAGCTACTAATAGAACAGAACTACAGGAATTATAAAAAAATTTACTTAAGATATACCTGCATCCTCGAATAAGTGGGGGTATTTCTGGCGCATGATATCTTCTCTCTCCCAAGTAGATTCACCAGGAGAGTGTTGCTTCCAAGCCACACGAACCAGTTTTATTGTATGCCCTCGCAGTGTCTTCTCACTGGTGCCGAGTATACCCACTGGTTGTTCTTCATACCTCAGGCTTGGGCCTACTGCGATCTCAGAATGATCAACTATGTGACTTGGGTCAGTCACATACCTTCTTAACTGTGAGACATGGAACACATCATGCACTCCCTCTAAAGATGGAGGTAATGCGAGACGATAGGCCACCTCACCAATGCGCTCCAGAATATCAAAGGGCCCGATGTACCGTGGACTCAATTTGCCTCTGTTCCCAAAGCGAATGGTTCCTCGAGTAGGTAAAATCCTCAGGAATACATGTTCTCCTTCCTTGAACTCCAGGGGACGTCGGTGTGTATCAGCCCAATGCTTCTGTCTGTCCTGAGCTGCACGAAGATGATTCTGGATTTGCTTCACCTTCTCCACTGTTTGCATTACTAACTCTGGCCCCAATATTTGACGCTCTCCGACGTCGCTCCAGCATATTGGCGATCTACACTTCCTACCGTATAATGCCTCGAAAGGAGCCATCTTGATGCTTGCTTGATAACTGTTATTGTAGGAGAACTCTACCAAATGCAAATGATCTTCCCAAGACCCTCCAAAGTCTAACATACAGGATCTCAGCATATCCTCCAAGATCTGGATTGTACGTTCTGATTGACCATCTGTCTGGGGATGATAGGCAGTGCTGAATTTTAGTCTGGTGCCAAGACTCTCTTGCATGCTTCGCCAGAAATGGGAGGTAAATCTCGAATCTCGATCTGATACAATACTGACCGGCACTCCATGCAATCTTACAATTTGTCGCATATACATGTCGGCTAGTACTTCTGTGGATTGTCCAACTCTAAACGGCAAGAAGTGTGCCGACTTAGTGAGTCGATCCACGATAACCCATACGGCATCTTTTCTGCTGGGGCTCCTTGGGAATCCTGTGACGAAGTCCATGGTGATATGTTCCCACTTCCATTCTGGTATGGGAAGCGGCTGCAACATTCCTGCAGTCCTCTGATGCTCGGCTTTCACTTGTTGGCAGACTAAACATTTAGCTACAAATCTGGCAATCTCTCTCTTTATTCCATGCCACCAATAGTACTGCCTTAGATCTCGATACATCTTTGTTCCTCCTGGATGAACAGAGTATATGGAGCTATGTGCTTCAGTCATTAACTCCTGTCTCAGTTCTTCATTTGGAACGTATAGACGTTCTCCATACCTTAATGTCCCATCCTCATGTATGCGAAGTCCCGTCTGCAAGCCTGCTTCTGTCTTCTCTCTAAGTCTTCGAAATCTGGCATCAGTAGGCAAAGCTTCTTTAATCCTTTCCACGAGCGATGACTTCACTTCCAGATTAGCCAGCAGGCCACTCCGTCTTGGTAGAATAACCTCTATCTGGAGCTCCTGTAGATCTCTCAATAGCTCAGGCTGCATTGTCAAGAAATAAGCTGTAGGCTTCCTGCTAAGTGCGTCTGCTACTACATTTGCCTTCCCTGGGTGGTACTGCAGATCTATATCAAAGTCCACCATTAACTCAAGCCAGCGTCTTTGCCTCATGTTAAGCTCCTTCTGAGTATATACATACTTTAGACTTTTGTGATCAGTGAAGATCTCCACCTTTTCATCATAAAGATAATGCCTCCAAATCTTCAGTGCAAATATTACAGCAGCTAGTTCCAGATCATGCGTTGGGTAGTTCTTCTCATGGACCTTCAACTGTCTCGATGCATAAGCAATAACTTTGCCATGTTGCATCAAAACACATCATAGGCCACTACCTGACGCATCGCTATAAACAACAAAATCGCCTGACCCTGAAGGAAGAGTTAAGACTGGTGCTGTTGTTAGACGCCTCTTCAATTCTTCAAAGGCCATCTGACATTCTTCTGTCCATGCAAAGTCCTGATCTTTCCGTGTCAACTTCGTCATTGGCTCTGCAATCCTTGAGAAATTTTCTAAGAACCTTCTGTAATATCCAGCAAGTCCTAGAAAACTCCTCACCTCAGCAACTGATGTCGGTGTAGGCCAAGTCTCAATAGCAGCAATCTTCTCTGGATCAACTGACAGTCCTTCTCCTTAGATAATATGTCCTAAGAATGGCACCTTATCCATGCAAAACTCACATTTACTGAGCTTAGCATAAAGCTTCTCTTGCCTCAACGTCTCTAGCACAATTCTGAGATGCTCCTCGTGCTCTTCATGGCTTTTGGAATATACCAGAATGTCATCAATAAATACAACCACAAATTTATCCAAGTATTGATGGAAGACTCGGTTCATCAAGCTCATGAACACAGCAGGCGCGTTGGTTAAACCAAACGGCATAACTAAGAACTCATAGTGTCCATACTTGGTTCTAAAGGCTGTCTTCGGGATATCTTCCTTCCTCACCCTAATCTGGTGATAACCAGATCTAAGGTCAATCTTCGAAAATACCCTAGCTCCACTCAATTGATCAAATAAGTCATCAATGCGCGGCAAGGGATACCGGTTCTTAATGGTCACAGCGTTTAACGCCCTGTAATCAATGCACAGGCGAACTGTTCCATCCTTCTTCGGTACAAAAAGTATAGGTGCTCCCTAAGGTGAAACACTGGGCCGAATGAAACCCTTCTCCAGAAGTTCATCAACTTGCTTCTTCAACTCTACTAACTCCTTAGGCGCTAGTCTATAAACCATTGAAGTGATAGGCTCGGCTCCTGGAGTTAAGTCTATTGTGAATTCTATTTCCCGATCAGGTGGTAGACCTGGAAGATCATCGGAAAATACATCCACAAACTCTGATATAACTCTTGGGTATTCTGACTCCCTTTCTACAGATAATGCCCTAAGAGTTGGCTGAACACCTTGTTCTACAGCTCCTCGAAGAAATTCAAACTCTGAGTGTCCAGGTGGTCTGAATATAACTTTTCCAAGCCGACAATCAAGAGTAGCATGATACTGACTTAACCAGTCCATACCAAGTACCACATCATAGTCAGGCATAGAAAAGATCAGAAATTGGGCTCGCATCTCTCTTCCATAGACTACTACTGAACATGATCTACAGATATCACTAACAGGTATGATTCCACCTTCCGTAAGAATTCTTTTAGTCTTCAGAAGGGGTGCAGTAGCTACTCTATGGGTGGCTACGAAGCTAGCAGCTATAAATGAGTGCGATGTCCCATAATCAAATAAACCTACAGCAGGTAATGAAGCTACTAAAATGGTACCTGCTATAACTTCTCCAGCAATAGCTTCTTCCTGAACAGCCAATGCAAAGGCCTGACCTCGTCCCTGAGCTGGACCCCTCTGATGACGAGCCTGCTGGAATAATGCTGCTTGAGGTGGTAATGGTGGTCTCGGCTGATATCCTCCCGGAGCTGGTGGTCTGACTCCTCCAACTCCTGTCTGCTGTGCTCCCACTGCTAGATAATCTGGCCTTGGTGCAGGTAGAGCTAGTCGGGGTGCTCCCTCTCGACGTTCTGTGCAGTCCCTGGATAGATGCTGGTTGGAGCCGCAAACCAGGCACAGTCCCAATTTGCGTCTGCACTCTTTTTCAATGTGACCCAACTTGCCGCAGAAATGACAAGTATGTAGGGTTTTTGGTGCTGCCCTCTGCGGTAGATTCCTCTGGAGTTGCTTTGCAGAATCCCCTTGTGCTGCCTTGGATGGTGCTGAGGTAAATGGTCGCTTCAGGCTTGACTCCCTCCTGGTGACGCTCTCCATGCGTCGTACTGCAGCAAGGACGTCGTTGTACGATGTAGGGGCAACAGATCCAATCAACCTCTGAAGCTCAAACCTGAGTCCGTCAAAGAATTTCTCTGCCTTCTCTTATTCGGTAGGAATTAGAGAAGGGGCAAAACGACTCAAGCGTATGAATTCAGCATTATACTCCTCCACCGTCATGTTGCCCTGGATGAGGCGGTTGAACTTATCTCGGAGTTCTGATCTAGCAACGGCTGGGATATACATCTCTTGAAAGAGTCTGGAGAACTCCTCCCAAGTGACTCGGTCATGTCCGAGCCTCCTCTCTTCAGCTAGCCACCAGTGGTGCGCGTTGTCCGTCAGTTGCATTCGGACAGCAGTCATCCATCTCTCCCGCGGAAGTTCAGCTGCTTCCAACTGATGTTGTGTATTTGTGAGCCACTCATGCACTTCAGTTGGTCCTTCCTTACCCGAGAAGGTACGGGGCTTGAGTTGACGGAAATCAGTGATAGATCCCGTCGCTGGTCGCCTAGCTTACGGGTTTGCCTGCTCCAATGCATTTACTAGGCTGTTTCTTAGGTTCTCTGCCTCCTGACGCTGCGCCTCCTGTTGAACTTGTTGTTGAGCTTGCATCATGGCATAAAACATCTGAAACATTTGCTGCCCGTCTATTGCTTGCCCTGGTGGGAAAGCAGGCATCTGTGGAGTGAACTGCGGCGGTGGTGGGATGTCGTCACGCCTGAACCTTGAGTTATGCTGCTCAGCTTGTCCACTTTGAGAGGATTGACCTCTGTTCTCTGGTGTAACTCCCTCTCCATAAGTAACCACAGCATCTTGTGGTGTACTCAAAGGAATTTCATCTCCATTTCTTGGATCCATCTTTCTGCATCCAAAAATAAGCTTTATGAGAACGTTTTAGTAGAATCAAGCAGGATGCAAATCAAGTACTTAATTCGATTGCGATATTGAGTTCAAAACGATTCAACAAATGGATGAGATCCTATAGCCTATCCTATCTTTTTACAGGTTTGTTTGGCCCCTAAGTTGAAACCAAACAATTTATCGTAGGACCTGCATGGGCCACCACAAAAACCATGTCACGCCCCAGTCCCAAAATATCGAGGGACTAGACACGTGGCATTGGCCAGCAGTACACACCGATGGACAAACCAATTTAATGGATCCATCGGGAATACTTAAGCTGTAATATAGGTCTACAACAATAAGTCAAAAACTAATCTCATCCACACACAGAATAGTAAGAACATCAGCAAATAAAGAAAGTACATCAAAGTCCAGTCTCAACAGAGTATGTCGGGGAACAACCCGATAAGAGTCTAAAACACTGGTTCATCATACCAGAATAAAAGAGTCCAAAATAAAGTATCTGAAGAGTACAAATGTCATAAGCTCAAGTAAAGTCTTCAGCCATCACCTCTGCTTCTATGTTAGGTTCTCCTTCAGCAACAGCTCCTGGTACAGCTTCAGCTCCTGTCCCGTAAACCTCGGGATAATGCTCTTCTGCTAAACCTGGAGACATCATCCATTCCAGGTCCTCAGGGGACATAGCAAGGTACAAATAATATAAGCCAAAAATAGATGCAGTGAAATAGAAAATGAAATAAACAGGGTAACTACATAACCATCTATGTAAAAATGCAACTGAGAGCAACACTAGTACTCAGGCTGAGACTGCTACAAGCTCTGTGTCGGGGAGCCGGTAGCAGCAATATCTAGTAGTGGTCTAGCTCTGCTCGAGAGTCTACAACCTCACAATAGTAGTATATATATATATAACAGCCTGTAGCCTGTGTGCCTCTCCCCACCCAATGTAACCACACGTCGCATGTCCATGTCACGTGAGATCAGAGCTAATGCAACAGTCATAATCTAAGAGTATAATAACTATGTCCATCCTGTATCCTATACAGAATCACCTTGAATATCTCAGGAAGATTCTGTCAATGTATGGTGTCAAGTGTCCTAGGTTATAGTGTACTTGATAAACAAGCACGAGAATATAAAGGGTCTCGAATGTCTAACACTAAATGACGTACACAACTCCGCGTACGGGGTTGGCACCAGACTGTAATCGGACGCTAAATATGTCATACGGTCCTAGGTTATATCATGCACACTAGTCACAGAAAATAGAGCAAGAGAACAAAATAAACTGCAATTTATGGCAAGGTACACTTGCCTGGGATTGGAATACCAGTAGCGGTCCTTGTAACAGTGGGTTCAGCAATAACTCCTCCAAAAGTTGAAATGAACATTACCAACAGTCTCAGAACATAGGAAATAGTTAGAAACGCCTGTCCTTAAGTCCAGTTTGGACACAAGGGCAAAATGATATTTCTGGGCCAAAGCGGGTCCATATTTGGGCCGCTTTGCACCGAAAATTGAGTCAGGGTCAAAGGTTTCCAAATCAGACCAACTTAGTGTCAACAAGTCAGGAACGTTGATACGAACCCAACGGAACTTCCAGAATTGGATTCCGATGAGCCGTTCTCAAAATTGCCCGTCAGGTGGAGCCTGTGGGGCCCACAACACGCAATTTTCCAACGTTCTCAGAATCGAACCAAACTTGACCCACAGGACCAACGTATTGCTACGAGTCCAATGGCACAAGTTTCGTCTCGATCCGACGTGTATACACTAAGTTACAGCCAAATACAGAAAAGTCGGATACGGGACGTTGTCCGCGGATACGCACTGATTCCGGAGTGCACGCACATCCGAATCAGCTTCTGCGAAAGCCCGTATGTCCGTATCTACGACGCTCACGTATCGGTGAAGACCGCACGTGACCAAGTCGTCCCGTTTGGCGGGGCGTACTCAGTTTCGGGGTGAAACAGGGCTAAGTTTTTCCTGTTTTTGGATCGCGGTTCGCCACAGCGGGTTGCACGGGCACCGAGGGGGTCATACAGGCTATGCGAAGAAATTTACGGAATATGAAACAGAGCTACGAGTCGAAAGTTATGGATACCTGAACTGGGTTCAATAAGTCCGATTAGCGCGTGTCAAACTCGAGTCTCCGTGTCCTGGATCCGTGTCCAAGCTGTGTCCGAGCTAGGGCAGAGTTTCTGCGACACTGGAAGTAGGGTTCAGTCCAGCGGTGGTCGGGAAAGGCTCGGGGAGGTCCTGGGCGGCCGACCGGTGAGGTCTGGAGGCTGGGGCGAGGCGGGGAGGTGCCGGAGTCGGGGGTTCCGTTCCTGGGAGGCGGTTGCGGTTCAGGTTTCGAGCCGTCGGCCGGAGAAGAAAGGAAAGGCGTCGGGTTCTGGGGAGTCCGGCGTGGTCGAGGGCGGCCACGAGTCAGTGCTGGAGGGCAGTGGACGGCGCCGGTGGTTCGGTTTGCTCAATTAGGTGGAGGTGGCCGGAGTTTGAGGGATCAGCCGCTGTGGTTGGGGAAGAATGGAGTTATATAGAGGAGAAATGAGGAGGACGGACGGCGGTTCAGCCGGAATAGGAAGAGGGAGAGGCGGGGGTTTCCATGGGAGAGGAAGCGGACAGTCTCTGGCGGCCACGGCGGCAGAAACGGCCGCCGGAAGGGAAGCGTCGGGCTGTTTGGGATTCAGGGGTTAGGTTTAGGTCCGGGTCGGGTCGGGTACTGGCGGGTCGGGTCTGACCCGGATCCGACCCGCTAAGGGTTGGGCCGGTTCGGTTTGATCAGACCGGCCGGTCCGGTCCGGTTCAGTCTCAGGGTTGGGTTGGTTTTATTAATTAATTTGATTTAATTAATCAGTTAAATTTTACAATAGTTTTTAATGCTTTAAAAATTCATCCGGGATCCAATAAATTTCCGAAAAAATACCCCATGCTCGATTTTTAATTTTACACTAGAAAATATAATTTTTATCACATTTTAATATTATTTAATATCTTTTAAAAATTCATTTTAATCAGTCTACCTTAGTTTAGAATTACAGAAAATGCTAATTAAATTCCATAAAATTAAATTTAAAAATTCTTAAAATTTTCAGGTGATTACAGGGCATTAGCGGGGGTAGCTTTCGACTGGTTCTGCAGCCTCGAAGATAATTGTATCTCATCATTCGATGACCTCAAGCGTCTGTTCCTCAACAGATTCTATGAGGCGAAAAATGATATGACGATGTCCTCTCTTATGGATGTCACCCAGGGAGAAAGGAAACTGACGCAAAATTATATCGAGCGATTCTGACAAATAGCGCTAAGGTTTCCCCTGGCAATCCTGAGGCCACACTAATGGAGTTGTGCCGAAAAAATATGCTCCCGATAGTCAACCTCTGGATGCACGATAGCCAGTTCAAAGACTGGACGACATTCATTATAAGCGATGTCAATGCTGACAAGACACTCAAAGACGCCCGATATTTGGGAATCCATATCCCTATTACCGAGAAAAAGGGCAAGCGCCCCAGCAGCAACAGCAACAACAACAACATCAATTGTTTTTATATAACCTACTATAATTCAGTTATAAATATTCTAGTTTTCATATAATCTACCCTAATTTCTAATGTGTTACATTATCTCAGAATTTCACAATTATTTTTCATTCTTGAAATGAGGACTTATCGTTTTGACGACCTAGTATTTTTTTTTAATTACTGACATAACGCTCGGGGCCCGGCGTAACATTCGGGACTTTGTGCACACTGTATTGCATGCCTTTTGGGCCCACTGCCCCGCAACTCCCACTATTTTATAAATGGAAGGAATAATACATCCCGTGGCTCGATTCACTAATCTTCTGCCACCGGTCAGGGTCTTATACCTCTTCTCGGTAACCACATGAGCCACTCGAGTTCGAAAATATTCTTCTCTAGAAGAGACGTTGCATTTGTACCTTTAACGAAGACGACGAATAAAAGAAGAATGTCCAAGAACACAACAACTTTATTTTGTAGCTAAGTATTTATGTAAATTAAATATTTTGGAAAATACTTGGTTATGATGCATATATTTGGGTGTAATGTATTTACCTATATTAGTAAATAGGTTATGCCAAGTTGTCTAATTTTCTGTACTCTATCATAAAATTTACAAGCGTCAATCGCAAATACGGATTACTGGTGCATCGTATGGTGCGTAGCTTGGAATATAGTCGTGTATCCAACTTGTTGTGGTTGGGAGCATAAGGACAACGGTGGTAGGTTCGAGGAGGAAAAACAAGAGGACAATTATCAGGAAAGGAAGACAGAAAATAAGTATTGGGACACCAACGAGACGATAGACCAATTATCATGTAGGCATATTGTATACATCAATCATTTTTTTTTAAAGATATGCATGCATATATAGTCTATCATTGATACTCTAATGGATAGTTACTGTGAATTTTATGCACCAGTAAGACATCTTGGATATTCCTATAATGACGGATGGAGACAAGTTAGAGAATAGTTGTATCATGAGTTAGAGACCTATCTTCCCTTCTACACCAAGATACCAGTAAATATATTGTTGACTAACTTTGACTAGAATTTTAGGCACAAAATCTGTTACCGGTGAAGACTACTATATGTCTGTGTCGTCCATTGCATTTTTGTTCTTCAATTGGTATCAAATACCAAAAAAAAAATTGGACTCTTAATCATACTTTCTTTCCTGTGTGTGCTCCACTGACCAACCACAAACAGACCACTCTATGTGCTATTTTACATGTTGGTAATCATAATTTGTTACCTCGAAGTTGATTGCTCATTCTCCTATTCCTCCGCCTTATACGACTTGGTATAAACATAGTCACATGGACGACACCTTACACGGATGCAAAATCGGCATACAAGAAGATCATGAAGATGTAGGATTCTCGAGTCATGTCTAAGGACTATTATGATGTTAAAATTGAGTGAAGATGTTTATACTCTAAATGGAAGAAAATATCTTTTGTGTGTGTACACACACACACACACGATGGGAAACGCGAGTTCGGGGATCAAGTTACACTTTCTAGAGGCACCGTAGATCTGGTGAGGTTGGATCGGCAAAGCACGCCATATATTGGCAGAGAGATGTTTGAGGAGTGAGAGTTGTAGTTACTGGTTTTTGGAATTATATGAAAGGTTTGGTATATATATATATATATATATATATATATATATATATATATATATATATATATATATAGTTTCATTTTGCGAAGCATGTATTTTGAGAAAATTAAGAAATGCAGAGCATGTGTTTTGTTACAATTTTTTACACTTCTTATAGTGTGGATATGGTTATGAAAATTATCGATATTGTTACCGATATCTGTAACAACAAATATTTTATATGACTTTGATATATTTTGCATGTAATACATAAGAAGCAGTCACACAAAAGATTTTAGGTTACGAATGCATTATTAAATAAATGGAATGTGAAATATATGCACTGTCAACAAATATGTTACAAAATAGTTTCAATCCAAAATTACATAAAGTCACAAACCACCAAGTTATAAAACACATACAAGCATAAAGTCATTTTTTTAAAACTACTTAATACAGCCATCAATATAAACTTTCAATCCTCTCTCCTATCTTGACGCACCTTTGAACGTCTCACCACCTCTTCAAATATGAAACAAAAATCGCGACTGTCGAAATCCAACAATTGATCACTTACTTCTTTCCAATATTTTATTCCGACTGTGTGTACGTGAACATGTTTAAAACCCAAAATTAGTTGAGCACTTGTAAATTTATGCCCATTTTAAACGTTTCTAATGTCAAATTATTAGTTACTATTTTAGTTAATGCCGAAATTAAGATTGATTTTGCTGGTAGGCAGAATTGTATCGACGGCTCATCCTCTCAACAAAGATTCGAATTTATCACTTGAGGTGACAGTATCTACAATATTAGGACATGTAGTCTCTACAGTCCCACATGCGAACCTTGTTCTCTCTTTCTTCCCTCCCTAGTAATTTTTTTTTATTCCCCACTGATTCCAACACGTCGTAAACCACAGGCACATATTTTGATAGTTTTTGTTTTTCCTCTTGCGGCCGTCACCAATTTCGGTGAACCTGAAACTGAAGGCAGACAAACTAAAACTGCCCTAAAACTGAGGGCAAACAAAAACTAAAATCCCACTTCCCTTTTCATTTCCACTCTCATCCGCCAATTTCTCCGCCATGGCAGAATCCGCCGACCTGCAAGAGTGGGAGCTCCTCCAGAACTCGGACTCCGACACCGACGCCTCCTCCATACGCTTCGAAGAGATCATCCGCTCCGACTACTTCACCATCGATCCCAATAACCATCGCTCCAAGCTCCCCCAGATCGAATCGGTCGAAAATTCGGAGGATTTTCGTTCCGATTGTGATAAAGTAGGCCCTTTTCCTGTCGGGGACCCAGAATTGGAAGTGGGTTTTGAAGGAATTGGGTCCGGGCTTCAGGTTTCTGAGGAATTGGGGGAAAGGTGCTTCAAAGAATTTGGGGCTGGAAGTGGAAAAGAAGCTTATTTTCTTCCATATGGATCGGAATTGGGAGCGGGTTCTGAAGGAATCGAGCCTAGGGTTCCGATTTCTGGGGATGAAGTTGGTATGGAAGAAATCCAGTTTTCTCGTAAAAATTCTGAGGAATTTCACTCCGGTAGCGGAAAACGAGATTCTTTTCGTGTAGATGATTCAGGAGGGGATGTGGATTTTGAAGGAATTGAAGGTGGGGAATTGGGGAAAAGCGGGTCCGAAGAATTTGGGGCTGAAAGTGAAAAAGAAGCTTCTTTTCTTTCAAATGGATTGGAAATGGAATTAGGGTTTGGCGGAAGTGAGGGGAGCGAGAGTGATGATTTTGGCTCAGATTCCGTGGTAGAAATGAGTGATTCCAGGAGTGTTCCTGTCGGCGATGGAGAGAAGAGGAGACTAGTTTGGTGGAAACTTCCTATGGAGATACTGAAATTGTTTGTTTTCAGGATGAGGCCTATATGGTCTATTCCTATTGCGGCAGCTGTGATTGGGATTGTTATGATGGGAAGGAGGTTATATAGGATGAAACATAAGAACCGGAGTGTGCCCCTTAAGATCAGCTTCGAAGACAAGGTATCAAATTGGACGTTCACTTTGTTGATTGAATTTTACATTTCATTAGCTGCTCATCTCCTTAACGGGGTCGAAATATTTGCTAGTTTTGGTATATATTGCATGAACAGGAATACAACAAGACACAATATGGACAGTGTGACACAGACATGACATTGATTTTGGTATGTCCTAGTATATTTTGGAGTATCCGTGTCGTATATCGCTCCATGTTCGATACGTTGACACGACATGTCATGAGAAGGGTTTTCTAGATGTCCTTGCTTCCTAGGTATATATTATTGTCAATGCTGTTTGTGAATGTTGAGAAGAGGTAAACATGCCTATGTTTATGCTCCTTCACTTAAGCAGTTTGGATAGGTTTTGTAATTTTTGTGGTTTTAAGCATACATTACTGTAGTTAAAGACGATTTTCTGGATTGTGCATATCATACCGTTATGATGGGAAGCATTGTTTAGTATGCAGCCCTTTCCCCAACTTGGCCTAGGTCATAGTCTCACTCAAGATGGCTAGGCCATTTTGCACGGACACATATTTTTTGGTTTAGTTGTATGATTTTGTAATGGTGCATGCTATGTTGCACGGACACAAATACGACACGACACATATTTTGGAGTGTCCTAGTGTATTTTCTTTTTTCCGAATTGTGTTCAATACATGTCTGACATGACATGACCCACATTTTTGGAGTGTCAGTCTTCCTAGGTGCTAGGTAAAAGCTATGATGCACGGATACGGACTCGATATGACATATTTCAGAAACGGTGACACGGATATGGAACCTATGTTGGTGTGTCCAAGTGTAATTCAGAGTGTCTGTGGCGTCCGATACTTGTTTCTGACACGACATGGACACAACATGAATCTTGGAGTGTCCGTGCTTCTTTGGGTAAAAGGCATGCATGTTCATCGTGCTCTCAAATCCTGAATCTGCTTCATGTACTACCCCCCACTTTTTGTGAATTCATCTATAACATGTATTTGATATGGACATGGCCTATGGTTCTACTTCTATATGTCAAAAGTAGATGTCCTTTCCCCCCTCAATTTCAAGTAAGATCATAATTCCTATGATGCTAATTAAGGTCTGCTAGACAGATAAAATCTCAAGGTCAGAATGTCATATTTGATCTGAGTATATTAATTGTAACAATTTCTCGAGTTAACTAGATTAATAATGGATAATAATGTTTCTTATTTCTACAAGTGATGGGCAGTATTCTGTGTTTTTTCTGGTTTGTAATGTTTAGTACGATTACTTTATACATGTAGTAATGATGTATACATTTATTGTCTGAAAATACCATCTAGTATTTCTGGTTTATTATACCACTTGGGTTTAGGGTGGGTGGGTGGTTGTCAGATGCGGCACATGTTCATATATGTTATCCAAATTTTGGCCAAAGTGACTTTCATTCTACAATCTACATATTACAGCGGAACAATGTCTAACACTCCACCTTGAAAAAATGATCAAGTTCAGGGTACAACAATATTATAGTATGATTACTTTATCCATCTAGTAATGATGTACCATTTATTGTCTGGAAATACTATCTAGTCTTTCTGGTTTATTATGCCGCTTGGGTTTAGGGTGGGTGGCTGTCAGATGAGGCACATGTTCATATATGTTATCCATTTTTTTACCGAAGTGACTTTCATTCTACAATCTACATATGACAGCAGAAAAATGTCTAACACCACCTCGAAATGATGACCAAGTTCAGGGTACAACAATATTCTGGACACTGAAGCATGGTCAGTCTTGTGTCTTTTCATCTAATAGATGCCTATGTATTTTCCCCATGTATTTTTAGTTTGGGTACAGTAATGCACGTAAATCTAAACTTCACCTTTGTTTTTGTTTTCAAGTTGTCTTTGTTAGTGTCGTAGTGATGATGCAGTAGACATGCATAGTTGCATTGTCTAATTATAAAGTTAAACTGAGGGATAGTGTTAAATTAATTATGTGGAAATATAAGTTATGTGATTACTAAATGCTGAGACTATTAATTCTTTAACTACTTTTTTCTGGTCATTTCACTCGTGAATTTGGGATATATGGGAGATCTCAGGCTTCCTAATCACGCCTTAAAAAGCTGTATATATTGAGACTTAACCATCTATATATATCTCATACTGCATAAGCTCTTTCAAAACCTGGATTCATTGGCTAAGGACGCTAGTCTGCTTCAGGGAGGCCTACCTAGGATGATATCCAAAGTATCCAGTCAGAAAAATGTACCACTTTTTAATACAATTCTGGACTTGAATGGCATGAACATTGCAAAACTGGTATAGTGTGATGGTTAGTTTCTGAACATTGCAAACCTGGTATAATTTTCACAAAGCTAAAATCTCATTTCTTAGTAGTTAGTTGTTACTAGTTAGTTTACGACTAGGAACCACAGACACTTCAAAAATCGATGCCAGGTATGTGTCGCATCATGTCGGGCACATATTGGACACAAAGACGACACTCCAAAATACACTATGGTACTCCGGATTGGTTGTTGTGTCTGTATCAGTGTGACACCATATTGTTTTGTGCCACATTCATGTCCATGCAACAACAGAGGTTTGCCATTGCCTGTACTTTGCTTGTATATACCCCGACGAACAGTGTAGTGGAGTAGAAGCCCTATGTTTGACAGCTTACACCTCAATTTATGGAGAAATTATTGTGTGCTCATAGCCTCTTAGAGCAAGGCTACGTGATACTCCAAGCCTATAAAATCCTGATAAGTGTAAGCAAAGTTTAAAAGATAACAAAATTTCTTTTGTTTAGAACAACAACTATTTGTTTAGAACAACAACTGTGTGGTACACTTGTCAAATTTTATACGTATAGAGTACCATGTAGCCGTGCTCGATACTATATATATATATATATATTGTGATAGAAACTGACTCGCGAGAAAACATGTCTGCTCGTTGAGTTGATGAGAAATATGTGAAGGTAACTGTATGAAGTATGAACTTGCTACTTTAGAATACTTTGATAACTTCGATCTTCTAATATGGCAAGCTTCATCCAACCTTGTTTAGTTAACTTGCCTAATGTTCGACTTCTATGCCCAAAATGAAAAAGTTTTACCTTGAATGATGAATTTTATTTACAACCTCAATGCATATCTATCTGATAAAGAGGTATTAAGTTATTTGCTTGAGGGTTGGAGATCACTAGCAAGCAGCACTCCCTATATGTTTGACAGCTTACATAAATTTATAGAGAAATTATTGTGTGCTCTTAGCCTCTGAGAGCATGGCTACATACTCCAAGCCTATAAAATTCTGACAAGTGTAAGCAAAGTTTAAAAGATACAAAATTTCTTTTGTTTAGTGCAACAACCATGTTACACTTGTCAGAACTTGAACTTTTATAGGCATATAGAACCACGTAGCCGTGCTCTAAGAGCAGGTAATAATAACTTCAAATTGTGTTGTTAATACAAGAATAAAACATCACCCCACCCCCCCACCCCCCACCCACCCACCCACACACACACACACACACACATATATATATATATAAGCTGACTCACGAGAACATATCTGCACTTGTTGAATTGATGTGAAATATGTGAAGGTAACTCTGTGAAGTATGAACTTGCTACTTTGGAATTCTTTGATGACTTCGATCTTTTCTAATATGGCAAGCTTCATCCAGCCTGGTTAACTTGTCTAGTATTCGACTTCTATGCCCAAAAATGAAAAAGGTTTTACCTCGAATGGTGAATTTATTTACAACATCAATGCATATCAATCTGGTAAACAGGTATAAGTTATTTGCTTGAGGTTGGAGAAGACTAGCAAGCAACATTTCCTATATGCGAACAAGAAAATGGGTAAATATTTTACTATACAAGCATAATATTGAAATGCATACTTTAGAATACTTTGATAAGTTCGATCTTCTAATATGGCAAGTTTCAACCAGCCTTGTTGAGTTAACTTGCCTAGTATTCGACTTCTATGCCCAAAAATGAATTTTAATACAAAAATAATATGAGTGATCACGATCACATTACATTATTACTTTATGTTGTAAATGGTTCCCCGACGACCCTAGCTGCTTTATGAACAAAATGAGTCTTATATAGATTAGTGGCAACTGCAATATTATTTTTGAGATATGAGAAATCTTCAATGTTACTGATTTATATAGATCATTGAAAGTGTGGCTGGTAGGTGATATGTGGGTTGTGAATATTCAACATCGTGACAAAATACATCACATAAGAAAAATATTCATCTATAAATATGTATTGCTAGCAACCATGTTTATTTTTTCATTAATTGGGTACTTTCTCTGTGAATTTACTAATGTTCTATTACCTGATTCTTGGCCATTCTCTACTTGAACGTATTTTATTGTTAATGTTATCAAATTCAACAGTAATCCTCTGCATCCATCTAAAGTATATGTATGTCAAGATTGAGATAATAATGTATATATTAAGAGAGGACCTAGTCATAAACAAACTGCTTTTCTTGTGAAGGTTTAGGTGAATAGTGTGCACATTTACCTTTTGACTTTTAAGGTCAGGTTAATAGTTATTGTGCTATAAGATGCAAATGCAGGCTTTGCCAAGGACTTGACGAGCATTAGGTAGATGAGTATGTGCACACCTCTGCATACACGTAATACATTATAGCTTGTAGTATCATAATCTTCATTCTTGGCTACACTATTTGTTTTAAAACGAGTAGAGATGTTAGGGATATTCTACGATTGGCAATTGTTGCTAATATCGGAAGTGCAGGAGCTAAGCCTAGTGTTTGACTTGTGCAAGCTTGACCCATTTAACTTTGGGACAGCATGAAGTCAGCTTGAGATTGGTTCGAGCTTGACTAGCCATGCGCAAGTTTGGTTTGGTTACTATCTGATCAGCTTGTGGTCGGTTTGATTTAGCTTTATGTTAATTAATTAATGAGAGGTGGTGTGTTCTAGGGGTCTTTTCCAAATTCTTGTGTTCAGAATCTTTGGATAGTCAACTCAAAGCTCAAAGCTCAAAGCTCAAAGCTTGTTTATCATGTTAATCTCAATTTTATACTATATTATTTGTTTGGCATGCATATTGATGAAACTGGATTTCTTACCCAACTTCACGGCCATAGATGTCAACTTATGATTGAAAAAGATGAGACTTAATTATAACATTTAAGCACAATATGCAGTAACTGAAAATTTTGTAAAATAAGAGGGTAACTAAAAAGGCTAAGCCCCCTGATCCCTTTCTTTGTCTTTCATCCCCCCGTCCCGTTCTTTCTAATTCAAAAAAGAAAGGCGAGCATAAAATATAATTTCAACAAAACATCACTATCTATGAAGCACGGACACTACAAAAATGTACGAATTGTTGTATGATTTGTATCATGTCGGACACGAATCAAACACGACACAGACGGTCCATAATACAGTAGGACAACAAAATAGGTTTCGAACCGTCTCCCCGTGTCTGAACCGTGTCGTATTCGTGTGCTTGTGCAACATAAACCATTATGTGTTGGCTATGGCTGGCTTGAGCTGTAATGTTTTCTGTATATATGATCGATATAGATTGAGCCTAGATGTGTTGCTTGGCTGGCTTGATCCTGTGATGTTTACTAATTATATGAATCACCATTATCAAGACAGCCATGATGTTCAAAACAATGCTCAGATTTATTGTCTTAATGGAATCGCAACATTGATTAGAATACTTGTAGATCTGAAATATTTTCTACTATTCAAGTTTATCACTAATGTGTCTATTCACGACTGTCAGCACATAAAACATTGGAGGGTGTCTCTAAAGATAGAAGTTTGGCTATGAAGAGGGATCTTAGCCTTAACACCTATGTCGAAAAGACGGTTTAGTTTTTGTGATAGCTTGGCCCCATGCGTGCATAGCAGATGTTCGTTCGTTTGGATCTTAAATGAGTAATTTGGTATGGTTATTACAGCCTGAAGGCAACATATGACGAACACTAAATTTTTTTTTGCATGTCGTTGGCATATAGTTATCACTCCATTGCTATTATGGTTCTGCATAGCACATCATGGGTCATTTTATGGATCAGTTGTACCCGCTACTTGATTACATAGTCCTTTTTTCGGAAATATCTTCACACGTCGAAAAAATTGTATTTAGACAAATAAACTTGCACTTATATTTCTGTTTTCACTGTTGAACTTATCAAATTAGAAGGATTTTTTCTACAAGATTTATCTTGTTCTGCGTTTCATAGCAGAATAGTTATTTGTGGGAGCTTCTAGTCCAGCGGGCAAGATCTTATAGACCAAACGGTGAAAGATTATACTTGCTGCATTGCTTTTACAGCAAGGATTGTTTACAGATCACCAACAGATGGGTTGTCTCTTATTATGCGATGAAGTAAATACTGTTATTTATAAAATTTTGCTGCTCTCGTCTATTTTCTTATGTCAGCAGATTATCAATAGCTAACAGTGTTGCACCCATATATTGTCATTGTTCACATGTATATTGTTGCCTCAATTCTAATGGTGACACTAGTGATAAGAAATGGTGGTTCCATGGAAGAGCACATCTTCTCAGCCAATGGTTAAGAAGTTGGTTTCCTGATCATGTCTTTCTTATTCTCCTATTGGTCTTTAATACTTGCAGAAGGCAGCAGCCCGGCTCTTGGTTCGCGCTGCACGTCTCAATGAAGCAGTGGTCAGGCGTGTGCCCGCCGTGAGGTCTCCATTGCTCCCAGCCAGTGGCGTGACACCATGGTCTCTGGTCGGCCTGCTCTGACTGCATAAACTGACAATGCCATATCATTGGTTGGGTGTTCCCAAGTACTCGATGGAGTACACCTCTCCCCTCTTATTGTATCATATTCTTGATACACAATTAAGTAGCATCCTCTTATGTATATGTAACGAGGGGCTTGTAACCTCTGGAAGTCTGTATCTTCTGTGACCACGACTGTATTTATGTTGCACCTAGTAACTTTAGTTGCAATTATTGATTCTCTGGTGTTCCGAATCATTATGTGATTACACTGTCAACTGTTGCTATATGTGATTGGCCTGAGGGCTCACTTCGAATCACTGTTCTAAAAAATGGCCTAGACGGTGCCTAGACGTTGGGCGTTTGGTGCCTCCGCTCAGGCACACATAACCTCTGACTATGCAAAATTTTTTTTGGGTTTAATGGACTTTTTTGCGATTTTGAGTTGGTTACGTCCGCCTAGGCGGGATGGACCAGTGACAGATGTACACTTACAGCACTGGGGCCTGAACTCCAGTGAATATTTTTATTCTAGAAATATATACTACTGAGTCTTCTGACATTACCTATTGCCATTTGAAAGTTTTAGCTTTCTTTATAGAAAGTATGCTCATTTTAGCTTCCTTTAGAAAAAATGAAGCATATGGTAGGGGTAAATGTCATGTCAGAAGACTCAGTAGTTTGGTAATAGGTCATGGCTGCCCCCAGTGCTCGAAAAGTATTACCTCTACCAAGTTTTAGCTTTCTTTACAGAAAGTATGCTCATTTTACTATCTAAAACCAAGTTTATATGTTTGTTCATTTTATTTTATTTTATTTTATTTATTTTTATACAAAGTATACTTCATGTAATATTTTAGTAGTATGCTTTATGTAATTCTTTAGTAGTAATTTAAAAAGTATGCTTCATGTAATGTTTTAGAAACTATGCTTCATGCATGCTTTAGAAAAAAAAAATAGTAGTATTACAAATGATGTAGTAGTTAAACGTTTTCAGAACAATTATGAGATATAATACTTATATAATATTATACGCAAAAAAAAAAAAAAAAAAAAAAAAAAAATTTCGGGAGCCTTGTACCCCAAACATTCTTATAATTGTGTCCTCATTGGATTATAATTCTGGATCCATCAATGGAATATGTGCTAGACGTCTTGTGTCCGTGTGACTAGCATATAAGGTCTTTTACAACCTTGTTTTTGATGGATATAAGTGTGGTTCTTATAGGTTTATTTTTTTCCTAGAAAGGGAAAAAAAAAATTATGTCCAGTCTGCTTGAGTATATTTCACCTGAATGCTTCCGTTCCGGTAAATGAGTTTGACTATGGGTAGAAGGGAGGAGATTAAGAGCAGTTCATAGTACCGAAAAGCGCGTATAATTTTACATTGCAAAGTAGGATTTTCTTGCTAATTGTGGAGTCTGGTTCTTCCTTCTATATGGCAACCATGTACTGCTTGAAGGTGTTGTTTGATTTGCGGAAAGAAAATGAAAGAAAAAAAAATTTAATTTTTTACTCTCTCTTTTTTTTACTTTGAAAAATTATAATTTTTATTGATTTTTCTTTCGTTTGTTTGAAAATTCCAATTAAATTTGGAAAAAGTAAATATTTAAAGGTGGAAAAATAAATTATTTGTTGGATGGACCATTTTTTTCTATAATTTTCTTTTCATTAGAAATTATTTTCTTCTTTTTTTCAATTTCTTTGCTTTCCAAACATAGGAAAGTAATTCATTTCCTTTCTCAACCTGATGTTTACGCGAACCAAACGAGACTGAAAGATGCATTTACTCAGTTTGTTTGAAGAGCCAAGCCATGCTGCTGTCTTTCGACAATATGAGCTAAATGCATAAATAAAATGAATATATTGTAACTAATCTATTGTAATCATGGAGAGTATAATCATTAAATTTGATGAACTCATTATTCTATAATTTATATAGTGATATATATTGGAATGAGGATATAAAGTGGTCGTGCCGGAGTGGTTATCGGGCATGACTAGAAATCATGTGGGCTTTGCCCGCGCAGGTTCGAATCCTGCCGACCACGTCATTTTTCTTTTTTCCTTTTTTAAAGGAATTGTTTGTTTGGTAGTAAAAAAATGTTTTCTAAAACATGGTCGAATTATGTGGACAAATCTTTATCTTTAAACCCTCCTTTCTCTAATCCATTATTCTTTAATTCAATTTATTTTAAATAAAATGAAAGGCCTGTTTTGTCCATCTTTTTAAAACTTAAATTGTGCTGGAGCTTGCAACCATAAGTGTTGTCGGAAGGGTAGGGGCAGGCCTCATCCTGGGCTAAGTCTGACAAGCCATCCGGCTAGGACAACCACCCTAGGTCCCTAAGTACCCATTGCTTCGCCAATAGATCTTCTGTAGTCTACTCCAATTCTTCTAAATCAGTTGAACTAACAATCCATCAGACAAATAGTGCCTCCACGATCCACCCCAACATTTACAGCTTTCAACTTGTTGTAAATTTTTTTATATCTTTGTTTGAAGTCAAGGAAAAGAGGCAACCAAATTTAGCTCTGATTAGGACAACTCAATCTCCTGGGCCGGCCCTGGATAGGGGTGAGCATTCAGTTTATTCGGTTTCAACCGAACCGAAATAGTTAAAACCGAATAAACCAAAATTCTAAAAAACTAAAATCAAAATCGAACCGAAATTAGCCAAAATTGAAACCGCACCGAACCGAATAAGTTATTCGGTTATTCGGTTTGTTCGGTTGAACATTGTTATTGTTTTATGAATCGGACCCAAAATTGGAATCGTGGTAAAATTATATTAAAAATTATAATTTTAAACATACATTTGTTATATTTCAAAATTGTGTCTAAAGTTGGGCTTCATAAATCTTATTCGGTTTTCGTTTTTGGACTTAAACCGAAAGCCAAATCTCTCAGTTCGGATCGATTTTCGGTCCAAAACCAAATAATGCTCACCCCTAGGAAGGGGTTCAGTTAGACCCCGACTTAGCTCTGCATGCTATTTTTTTTTCAATTGAGTCCAATAAATAGTGAGAGTCAATTATAGGATTCAGAACTAGAACTATGAAAGTCAAAACTCGAAAATCTTGGTATTCAATCATATTCCTAAGGGATATTCTAGTTTTCTTCCAGAATTAAAGAAGTTTTCGGACAGAACCAAAGGTGTCACGACCCGCACCCGGATATTCGGGCACGAGTGCGTGGGCACGTCCAGCCTACGCCGCAGAATCGACGGTAGTACGCTGTCTAGGGCATGACCACAAGCAATAAATCTAGCTCATTCACAATAATTAAATAGGCAAGAAAATAGCAGGAAAGGAATGCTAAGATTTTATAACCAGAATATGAAAATCAGATCCAGAGTTTATTACAGAACCAGAGATTTATATCGGGGACAAACCCGATTACTAAGATGAAAGGAAATAACAACTAATGCTAACTACTCTGCAGGAGTAGTTTCCTGGGTGGGAACCGGCTCTGCAACTGTACCACCTGCTGGCTCATAGGGTCCATAATAGGTAGGGGCAAGGTTCTCATCATCGCCTAAACAACGGATCCAGTCAGGAAAGGAGCAAAGTACACAATGCACAACAAGATTTAAACTAAATATTTGTGACAATTAAACTGAGTATCATATTAAGAAAATAGCATAAAGGAAACATTAATCTTTCAGAGTCTAAATGCTATAAACAAGAATGTGAGAAAGCAGGGAATAAATGAGACAGAAAATGTAACTACCATAGTCAGCAAGAAATGTAACAAGACTAGAGACTAGCTGTGTGAACTGGTACTTGTTTTAGAATACGTAGTTGGCATGTAGGGGTTTATAAGGCTAATAGGGCCGTCATAGACGACTAGTACACAGTGAATACGGGAATAATCAAGTACAAGGCTGATGGTACAATCGCGTACTAACAGCTGGTACACAGTGAATACAGGGGGGAAGGGTAAACTACATGCCTCCTAGTATTCTCCCGCCCGACACGAAAAGGAAGACATGAAATATATTATTCAAGACATGAAATCCAGTGTTTCAACTCTACATATAATCATCAATGGTACTATATAAAGCAGGGAATCTATTTATCACAATATAAAGGTTAAACTTGAAGTGCAGGTACTTGCCTGATGTTTGGATCTGTTTAATGTTCTAGGGGAAGTTTCCACAGATGAGTCCAAAAGCTGAAATAGACATTACCATTATGCTCAGAAGATGTCAAATAGCTAGAAACGCCTGTCCTTGGGTCCAATTTGGAGACAAGGGCAAAAACGGCAGTTTCGGGTCAAAACGGGGTCCGCCGTTGGGCCCGCTTTGCACCGAAAAACGTGTCCGGGTCAAAAGTCTCCAAATTCACCAAACTTAGTGTCAACAGGTCAGGAACGCTGATACGAACCCAACGGAACTTCCAGATTTGGATTCCGATGAGCCGAACACAAAATCGCCCGTCGAGCGGGGCCTGTGGGGCCCACGACACGCGATTTCGTCAACGTTCTCAGAATCGAACCAAACTTGACCCACAGGACCAGCGTATCGCTACGAGTCCGATGGCGCAAGTTTCGTCTCGATCCGACGAGTGTACACGAAATTAGGGTGAATTGCCGAAAAGGCGGATACGGAGCGATGTCCGCGGATACGCATTGATTCCGGTGTGCACGCACACCCGAATCAGCTTCCGTGAAATCTCACACGTCCGTATCGATGCTGCGCACGTATCTGTGAAGACCGCACGCGACCAAGTCGTCCCGTTTGGCGGGGCGTACTCAGTTCCGGGGTGAATCAGGGTCTGGTGTTTTCCTGTTTTTGGATCGCGGTGTGCGATCACCACAGGACGCGGGGCCCCGAACAGTTTGTCCGGACACCGAGAGGGTCACACAGGCTTCACAACGCAATTTACGGAATTGAAATCCGAGCTACGAGAAAGAAACTACGGATACCTGAACAGGGCCTGAAAAACCGAGATCTTCGTGCCCTCGTATCTCGAGTCGTGTCCTGTGTCCAACTGACACAGTGTCCGACACGCACAGAACTAGGGTTTTGGAGCTCTGTGCACCGGTGATCGCCGGAGGAGGGTGGAGGCGGCTCGGCCAAGGCGCGGTCGGAGGCGGCGGGGCTCGGGCGGGCTGAGGCGGCTAGGTCGTCGGTGGCGCCGTCGCGGAGGAGGAAGGAGAGGGGAGAAGGAGGAGGAGTCTGCGGGTCTCGGCGGCCGGCGAGGGGGGGGACGGAGCTGGAGGAGAGGAGGAGGGCTGCGGGTCTCGGCGGGCTGACGGAGGAGCGGCGAGTGGCGGCGAGATGGCACGGGCGGAGCTGGCGGCACGGCGGCGAAGTGGGTGAGGGAGTGGCCGGAGAGCCGAACGGAGGGGAAGAATTTATAGGCGGAGCTGAGGAAAGGGGGGGGCCGGGCTAGGCGGAGGAGAGGGGGGGGGTCGTGGTGGCTGCGTGGCCGGGCGGGGCGGCGCAGGCGGCGGAGGCGGCTGAAAACGCGGCAGCCGAGTCGGGGACGAGGGTCGTGGGGGACCGGGTCAGCAGCGGGCGGCGGGTCGGTTTGTTCGACCCGACCCGACCCGGATGGCAGCGCGGGCTGGGTCGGTTTGGCGGGCCGCGGTCAGGCCCAGTGGGCCGGGCTGGGCCGGAAACCAAATAATATTAATAATAATAATAAGAATTAATAATTAATTAGTTAATTAAACAAATAAATAGTTTAGGTGTTTTAAAATTAGGTCCGGGGTCCAATAAATTCCAGAAAAATTACCCTAAGTCCAGTTTTTCATTTTACACCCAAAAATATTATTTTCGTAATATTTTAATGTTGTTTATTATCAATTAAAAATCATGTAATAATTCAAAAACCCTGATTTTAATTACAGAAAATTCCCAGAAAATTCCAGAAAATTGTGAAAAATCCTAATTTTAATATTTTTGAAAAAATCAGGGGCTTACAATCTACCCAACTTATAAAATTTCGTCCTCGAAATTTAAATTATTGCAGGGTTCTCTCTGTCCAACTCACTTGGTCACAGTTCATCGGTTTTCTCTCAGGTGAACATTACGGTCGCTACCCAACTTATAATTTTACCCATATATCCTCTAGGGCTGTACAACTAGTAAAGCTAGGTCCAACTTAATGAATCATGGTATTGAATCTTTTAGTCTGCAACACAAACACATCACCTAGGACATTGCCTAGTCATAAAGGGTTATCATCAATTTGACCGGTCTGAGGGGTATGTCTAGCACTGCAATTCAACTTATATCAAACACAGGATTTTGTCTTTCCGAAATGAGGGAAGACGAGGATCAATAATAAAGAGTTTAAGGGCGAGGTGGTAGAACAGAGGTATAGGGATCAAGGCGTTTAAAGATTTCTAATGGGGATTGTCAGGCGGTTATGGATTGAGATTCTATTCTGGTAATCATTTCTCCGCATGCTCATATCAGTGTAATTATGTAACTGATACGATATGCTCGGACACATTTAAGGGCAAGTATACTAGTCACTATATCTCTCAATCCACGTAAGGTAGTCGTGCGAAGTGCGAATCAAAATGCACTAAGGTTGATCAGACCGTAGTACACTGATTCTGAGTAGACACTTGTATTAGTGGGGTTGATCAGGCCTCAATAATACATGTGTCCTGAACAAGCCCGATAAAGGGTAAGCTTGCAAAACTAAGCTATAAAATAGCAGCATATGTCAAGTTCAGCAAAATTTAAGTGCGCTAGATAATGATGAAAGGAGGTACAAATTATTTAAATCCACAAAACAACACATATTAAGCATAATAGCAACCTCTAAAAATCTTCTATAGTTATCAAATTTAAAAGCATACCAGGTATTTAGCAAGTTCAAAATTACTAAGTTGGGGCTAAGGTCACGAACCAATAGGCATGAGCTAAACAATACTAGGAAAGGTATCTATGAATCACTTACGCGCATTAGCTGCTTCCAGAGTTTGCGCGTTCTCTACGGTCATCACGTAAGCTTGTCCGCGTCTTGGAGTAGCGGGACAGTCCCTCACTTGATGTTCTGTTGAGCCACAATATAGGCAGGCACCTAGTCTCTTCCTACAAACTTGCCAAGTGTGGTCCGGTCTTCGGCAAAAGTTACAAGTAGCAGCCTGTTGGTCCTGTCCTTGAGCCTGGTGTTGGGGTGCTGGAGCTCGAGGGAGAGGACGCTGGGCTTGCTGCGGGGACCTCTGCTGTTGTTGTTGTTGAAAAAGGCGTTTGTTGGGTCCCGCATTTCCGGTATCTCTTTCTCGCTTTAGCTTATGCCCCAGGTCTCTCTCAACGCCTTGTGCCACGTTCAAAATTTCCTCATAGGTGCGAGCTCGGCTGGTGGTGACAGCAAGGCGAATATCCGGAGACAGCCCCTTCTTGAATCTACGGGCTCGGTCCTCCGGGGTACGAACCATGTACTCCGCAAAGTGGCTTAACCTGCTAAATTCAGCAGTATATTCATCAACAGACATGTTTCCTTGTTCCAGTCTCTCGAATTGGCTTTCGAGAGCTTCCCGAGCCACTTCGGGATAAAATTTCTCCTTGAACAGTCTCTTGAAGTCCTCCCAGGTGAGGTCAGGAGCAGATAGTTGAGGTTCGTCTCTAAACCAGGTCCGCGCTATGTCGAACAGTTGCAAGCTGGCGGACTCCACTTTGAGATCATCGGGAACCCGAGCAGTCTTCAGGAGTCTCTCGACATTCTCTATCCACTCATCAGCGTAGAGAATGCCCTCAGTTCCGTAGAATTCCAGAGGCCTAAGATTCTTGAAGTCTTTGGCACTTCCTGGCCTCTTGAGTGGCGACTCCTGGGACTTAATAGCTTCTGAGAGGCTGGTCCGCAGAAGTGCAGTCTGTTCCTTCTGGGATTCCACCAATCCCTGGAACACTCCAATTAGTTGTGCCCCATCTAGAGTAACTGCCGGAACAGATGGAGGCGGCGGAAGTGCAAGAGTCTCGGGCACGTTCTGCTCAGCTGGTTCTGATGTGCCTCCTACTGTGTTCCTGGTCTGGACCATTCTGAAAGATTAAGGGATAGGAAGATCAGAATAGGATACTTGGAAATCAAAGGCGATAGGATAATTGAGCAGAAATGATATCAAGAATTGAAATAATGACCCTATACTGTGAATGAGCTTTATCCTAAAATCCTCAATCTTGTTGCAGGCCTGTTCGGTCCCTAAGTTGAAACCGAACAATTTAGTCGTTTGACCTGTATGGGCCACCATAAAAACGTGTCACGACCCGCACCCGGATATTCGGGCACGAGTGCGTGGGCACGTCCAGCCTACGCCGCAGAATCGACGGTAGTACGCTGTCTAGGGCATGACCACAAGCAATAAATCTAGCTCATTCACAACAATTAAATAGGCAAGAAAATAGCAGGAAAGGAATGCTAAGATTTTATAACCAGAATATGAAAATCAGATCCAGAGTTTATTACAGAACCAGAGATTTATATCGGGGACAAACCCGATTACTAAGATGAAAGGAAATAACAACTAATGCTAACTACTCTGCAGGAGTAGTTTCCTGGGTGGGAACCGGCTCTGCAACTGTACCACCTGCTGGCTCATAGGGTCCATAATAGGTAGGGGCAAGGTTCTCATCATCGCCTAAACAACGGATCCAGTCAGGAAAGGAGCAAAGTACACAATGCACAACAAGATTTAAACTAAATATTTGTGACAATTAAACTGAGTATCATATTAAGAAAATAGCATAAAGGAAACATTAATCTTTCAGAGTCTAAATGCTATAAACAAGAATGTGAGAAAGCAGGGAATAAATGAGACAGAAAATGTAACTACCATAGTCAGCAAGAAATGTAACAAGACTAGAGACTAGCTGTGTGAACTGGTACTTGTTTTAGAATACGTAGTTGGCATGTAGGGGTTTATAAGGCTAATAGGGCCGTCATAGACGACTAGTACACAGTGAATACGGGAATAATCAAGTACAAGGCTGATGGTACAATCGCGTACTAACAGCTGGTACACAGTGAATACAGGGGGGAAGGGTAAACTACATGCCTCCTAGTATTCTCCCGCCCGACACGAAAAGGAAGACATGAAATATATTATTCAAGACATGAAATCCAGTGTTTCAACTCTACATATAATCATCAATGGTACTATATAAAGCAGGGAATCTATTTATCACAATATAAAGGTTAAACTTGAAGTGCAGGTACTTGCCTGATGTTTGGATCTGTTTAATGTTCTAGGGGAAGTTTCCACAGATGAGTCCAAAAGCTGAAATAGACATTACCATTATGCTCAGAAGATGTCAAATAGCTAGAAACGCCTGTCCTTGGGTCCAATTTGGAGACAAGGGCAAAAACGGCAGTTTCGGGTCAAAACGGGGTCCGCCGTTGGGCCCGCTTTGCACCGAAAAACGTGTCCGGGTCAAAAGTCTCCAAATTCACCAAACTTAGTGTCAACAGGTCAGGAACGCTGATACGAACCCAACGGAACTTCCAGATTTGGATTCCGATGAGCCGAACACAAAATCGCCCGTCGAGCGGGGCCTGTGGGGCCCACGACACGCGATTTCGTCAACGTTCTCAGAATCGAACCAAACTTGACCCACAGGACCAGCGTATCGCTACGAGTCCGATGGCGCAAGTTTCGTCTCGATCCGACGAGTGTACACGAAATTAGGGTAAATTGCCGAAAAGGCGGATACGGAGCGATGTCCGCGGATACGCATTGATTCCGGTGTGCACGCACACCCGAATCAGCTTCCGTGAAATCTCACACGTCCGTATCGATGCTGCGCACGTATCTGTGAAGACCGCACGCGACCAAGTCGTCCCGTTTGGCGGGGCGTACTCAGTTCCGGGGTGAATCAGGGTCTGGTGTTTTCCTGTTTTTGGATCGCGGTGTGCGATCACCACAGGACGCGGGGCCCCGAACAGTTTGTCCGGACACCGAGAGGGTCACACAGGCTTCACAACGCAATTTACGGAATTGAAATCCGAGCTACGAGAAAGAAACTACGGATACCTGAACAGGGCCTGAAAAACCGAGATCTTCGTGCCCTCGTATCTCGAGTCGTGTCATGTGTCCAACTGACACAGTGTCCGACACGCACAGAACTAGGGTTTTGGAGCTCTGTGCACCGGTGATCGCCGGAGGAGGGTGGAGGCGGCTCGGCCAAGGCGCGGTCGGAGGCGGCGGGGCTCGGGCGGGCTGAGGCGGCTAGGTCGTCGGTGGCGCCGTCGCGGAGGAGGAAGGAGAGGGGAGAAGGAGGAGGAGTCTGCGGGTCTCGGCGGCCGGCGAGGGGGGGGACGGAGCTGGAGGAGAGGAGGAGGGCTGCGGGTCTCGGCGGGCTGACGGAGGAGCGGCGAGTGGCGGCGAGATGGCACGGGCGGAGCTGGCGGCACGGCGGCGAAGTGGGTGAGGGAGTGGCCGGAGAGCCGAACGGAGGGGAAGAATTTATAGGCGGAGCTGAGGAAAGGGGGGGGCCGGGCTAGGCGGAGGAGAGGGGGGGGGTCGTGGTGGCTGCGTGGCCGGGCGGGGCGGCGCAGGCGGCGGAGGCGGCTGAAAACGCGGCAGCCGAGTCGGGGACGAGGGTCGTGGGGGACCGGGTCAGCAGCGGGCGGCGGGTCGGTTTGTTCGACCCGACCCGACCCGGATGGCAGCGCGGGCTGGGTCGGTTTGGCGGGCCGCGGTCAGGCCCAGTGGGCCGGGCTGGGCCGGAAACCAAATAATATTAATAATAATAATAAGAATTAATAATTAATTAGTTAATTAAACAAATAAATAGTTTAGGTGTTTTAAAATTAGGTCCGGGGTCCAATAAATTCCAGAAAAATTACCCTAAGTCCAGTTTTTCATTTTACACCCAAAAATATTATTTTCGTAATATTTTAATGTTGTTTATTATCAATTAAAAATCATGTAATAATTCAAAAACCCTGATTTTAATTACAGAAAATTCCCAGAAAATTCCAGAAAATTGTGAAAAATCCTAATTTTAATATTTTTGAAAAAATCAGGGGCTTACAAAAGGGTAGGTCTGACTCCCTTCCCCAAACTGTTAAAAAAATAAAAAATGGTCTTTTTGTGTGTTGAAGGAACAAGGACATGTTGAATTCACCATGTCCAGGAATCGGTATTAGCCCTATTTCCATCTTCTTTTATCGAGTTACTTGACTCAACCTAGTTTCAGTTCCAGAGAAAGGAATGGTGGGCAAGATTCAAAAGAGGGCAATATCTTCATTTAAATAGCAAAATGTCTCGTTGCACGTCATCTAATGCAAGAGATTGTCCGGTATGAACACTCGCAACTCCTTGTTGAAGACATGATCGTTGTTTTGGGTACAACCATACACGCTTTTCAAGATGTATAATGGGTCGGCCTGGCCCGAGGTCCGATTTGACCGGGTTTGATTGATTCGGGTCGGTCCGGGCCCAATCCGGTGCAGAGAGCGGGTCGAGCCTGGCTGGCCCGGTCGGATTGGCAGCCGACCGAGCCCGGAACCATGACCCGGTCCGCGGTGGACCGGGCCGAACCTGTCTGGGCCCGGGTCAGTTCAAAGTCGGGCCGGCCTGGACCGATTTTTTTTCCTTACGTTTATTTATATATATTTTATATATAGTCTATATGATATAACTTATATGTTAATAAATTCAAGTTAAAATTTATAAAAAAAAATTGTTACTAAGTTAGTTTTGTTAGCTTGAATTTATAAGTTATTTGTTAGAATTTTTTTGTAATTTATGTAAAAGTTTATATAAACATTAGAAAAATTTATTTGATTTCTTTATATCAATATTTATATAACTTTAAGTACAAATTAAAATCTAAATATTTATAAGTTGAATTTTTTTCGATTTTTTTTAATAACTTATAAAAAAAGTGTATAAATCTTTCTTTTTTTTGAATTTAAATATTAATTTATAACTTGAAATTTAAAGAAGTTATTTATATAGACATAAATAAGTTAAATGTAAACAACTAAGAACATTAAGTAAGAAAAAACTGAGAATGACCAAAATATTCCTAAAACGGTCAAAAAATTGCCAATAAAACGGGAGTATTTTGGTTAAAAAATACCCCCAACGATTATATTAAATAAATAAATAAATAAACTGAATCAGGCCTGTCCAGACCGTCTGAATTGGACCCAGTCCGAACGAGACAGATAGCGGGCCATGTCGGACTTGCGGGTCGGATCCTCCGATCCAGTCCAGACCCGGAGGGGGGAGTGGGCTAGACCGGATCGGTCCGTTGACCGGACCAATTTTGACCGGGTCGAATTCGGACTGAATTTCGGACCGTCCGTCCATTCTAACACCTTCATATGCTTTGTGGTGCTAGTCTGCAAGGTTTATGGTTTGATTTTTTTTTTTTAATGGTACGACGATGAATTACTCTACTTTTGGCTCACAACAAAAGAAGAATAACTGCAGTTGACTCGACTTAAACGACTTATAAACTTAGTCCGGTAAAAGTAAAAGTGGGGGCCTGCGGATTGGACGATTCTCCCAACAATTCCCCCTGGCTTATTTCGGGGGAAGGAAATACGATTTTTTTTCCCCGGCTCTACTTTGTCCTTATGTTTAAAACTTGAGTTGTGGATGTTCTTATTCTCTCGCACGATTCATCTTTTAATTCAATATATTTATATAATTATGTGTTTAATTTCTCACTCTCTGTTTAAAACAAAACAATTTGGGTTTGGAAGTTTGCACAATCAGAAGAAGATGCGATATTATCAACGTTGGTTCTTGATACCAGCGAACATATATTAAAAATAATAAAGCAAAAAAAAAAATTTAGAATCTAAATTTTATATTTGGACACGTGGGAACTTATACTCTAAGATGTATAAAATCTAACATTTAAAACACTAATTAGTCCTATTTGATACCAGCGAACAACCTTGCATCTAGTAAAGAAGAATATTGCTCTCCATCGTGATATAATTGTCTGTATATTTTGAGTCACTTGAGCCATGATGAACTCTAGGCACAACAGAAGAAATTGTAGTGTACCACTATTAAAGATTTTCTTATTTATATCATTAACCATGAAAGATTGTTGCTTGTAAGTTTTATTTTAACTAAATAGCTTATGAAATCTACTGCTGTTGCAGTTAGCTTTTCAGAAATCCCTTGTTTTGGATTAAGTGATTTTCTCAATTCAGTTAACTCTTTCTAGTTCAGGGTTCTACCTACAAAATGAATGGAAATATGGAGGATTATTTATTTTTTGGGTATGGTATAAATTTAAATTTTAAGTTTATATCTTCATATTGTTCAATTTTTTTTTTTTTTTAGATTTCATTTTGACGATTGATTTGGGATGACCGTTAGATTTTATTTGGATCTTAATTAATAATATTCAAAATTTGTTTTTAGTTTCAAGATTTCGTATAGTATTTAAAATTTATATTTATATTTTTATATTCTTCAAAAGAGAATTTTAGTTTCGTTCTAACGGTGTACCTGAAATTATGTTCTGATCGTATGAATAGTTGAATTTTGTAATAGCTATTGTCAATATTCATTTTGAATAAAATAAATTTGTATGATGCACTTTCCATCTCCCAAACAAAACAAGCATGAAATGAATGTTAAAAAACATGCACATGCGCCAAACAAAGATTAGGTGGAATGCATCCATCTCTATGATTTTTATTTACCTTTCAAATGTTTTTTCTCTATTTTTGTTGTTTGTGCTGTCACTAACAGATTCATCCTGTTTTTATTTGATGATCAACTGTATAATTTTGTGAAGTGGTCATAGATTTTTTTTTTGCTTAATCCTTCTGAAAATATAGTTCAAATTATCTTTATGAAGAATGGTTTCCATATAACCACCACCGATGCATGAGATTCCAACCAATCAATTGATGTTGGGCCTTGGAAATAATTCTTTTAAGCCTAAATTATAACTTGTTACCCTCAACTATTCCAAATGTTCAACTTGATATTCTCAACTTTCATAGACATCAACTTAAAACCCTCCCTGCTAACGGTATTAACAAAACTGGAGAATGACCTAAATACCATTTTCACCCCCTCCTTTCTCTCGGACAGCCCCGTTCTTCCTATTCGAGGAGCGCGGCTAAGAAACACAAGACGGTATCGTTCGATCGGGATAGATTGAATTAAGAACTCGTCCTCGTTATGGATTTGTTTCTTCGGAATCGATTCACATATTCAGTGGACTGCGTCCCAAGGATCGGCTTAGCGGCAGAGTCAGGAGGGACCTCTCCGCTGCTATCTTTTATTGCCTCGGTTTTCGATGTCGCTTGTTGCTTTCGTGCTTTGAGTTGGTTTTGGGATTTGCTTGTTTTCCTTGAACGGTTTCGATGGTTTTCATTATTTTCGTTCATTGACTTGCACTTCTATTCCGAGATTGGAAAGAGAGGAAGAAGTATTAATCGAGCTGTTCGTGTGCAGGTGAACGAGCAGTAGGCGGCTTGCGAGCGGAGTCGTGAAGCGCCTCTTTCCTTCTCCTTTCCTTCCAACCAAGTGAGTGGCTACCAACCCGATTAGCTAGCCCTGCTTCCAAGCTTCACTCCTTGCCCCGATCAAACGATACCAAGTAATAATAAAAGAAACCAAGATAAAAGAGAATAGACTTGGTTCATTATGCTTGTCAACTAAACTTATGAACGGTTATCATCCTGAATGCTAGTTAGTTTATAACTGTGCTATGAATCGTGCTAAGTATGGAATATGCTTGTTATGAAATAAACTGTCCGGAAGACTATGCAAACCGTTATGCTATGGAACTATTCTATGAGTGCTATTCGATCACGGACAACTTGTGCACAAGGTATGTTATGAGTTCCGCGGACGGTCACCGGGGCGCTGGGACCGATCCGATCCGGACGGAACGTATGTATAGTCGTATGTTACCCGGCAAGTGTTATGCAGCGGGGCTCGCCACCCGCGTTGCACGTCACTTTGCCTTGAGACTATAACATGTCCCTCGTGGCACCACGCCAGTGATCTCTATGTATATTTAAACCTGTTGCAAACTAACTTGTGTCTTCGTGGCAGGGAAGGCAAGGTAAGTATTGTGTAGGTCATTCAGACGGGCAGGTAAAATCCACCGAACGGTGGCTAGTTTATTTCAGTAAATTTTATATGCTGCTTACTTGTAAATGAACTAAGGCAAGATAGAAACCCACAAAAATATGCATGCTTCACTAAAAAACGTGTTGATTGGTATAGTTCGGCTAGCTCGCCTTCACCAGCATGTTTCGATATGCTGACCCTCGTTGAAACAGGTTCTCCGCACCAAGGCGAACCGAGCGAGGAGCCGAAGTCGTCTTTCCGATCCAGTCTAGCTGTTGGCGCATCTTCACCGCGCCCCTGAAGCCTTTTGAAGTCCGAAGCTTGCAACTCTTCATACACAAATGCAACTTCGTGGCAAAGCTGTCCTCCAGCCTGGAGGTCTTTATCGTTTTGAGTTTATAAAGGGATGTAATGTACAGGACTGCTATCTCATCTTGAGTCATCTCTTTTGTAAGCCGTTCGGCATATTAGCTAACTCGTTCAAGAGTTTGTAATAGATGTTCATTATCAATAAAGAGAACTTTTCCATATTTCAAATCTGTGTTTCAATTTATCTGCGTACTCTGAATATGTGCTTGCTATGCAAATCATTAAAGCCTTGTGCGGGCGCAACCCCAGGCTCGCACGGCCGTCACGATTCGGGGGACGCCTCAATTGATTCTACCGAATTGGGTCGTGACACGCGTGAGGGTGCGGTGCGTGGCGGAGGCTTGCGCGTGCGGGGTGTAACGCCCCGCTCCGCGCCGGCGTTATGTATCAAGGTGAGTGGGCAGAACTTCGTTCTCTGATTCTTGCACGCCTTAATAATAACCTGAGTTTTTGCTTGCAATGTTTTCTTAAGAGAATGATAGAACCTGCCTGGCATGTTAATGAACGAACTCACCTAGCTTGTCTTTGAATCAATAAGTCTGCTAAAACGAGAATCCAGATCGCTTGCTTAGAGTGCATGAACATGTTCACTATCGTCTATGCTTCGAGAGAACCATACTGTGCCTGAATATGTTCAAGTGATAAGTCGGCTTGCCCCGCAACAAAGATTGTTTATAGATGGTTCGTCTCGTCTGCATACAGAGTTTATTTGATAGTGTTCCATGCATTCGCACGCGGTCGGACAATGGCTATTGGTGGAGAGCTGAACTGCATGTGTCCCGGCTGCTACCATGATAGTGCAAAGCAACCATGAGTCACAGCTGCCATTAGCATCAGATAAAAGAGTCATTGGTATGCTGGACTAACCGCTACCGATCCTGAGATACTCGGGGACCGCCATTCATATAGCTAAGTCATTGTGTTGGCTTGGATAGAGGACTGCCCCTAAGAATGTGCATTGTGTGTCTAGCTTTGCATCAGACCCTCGAGTCGCACGAGACACACTGCGCACACCCTGAACATGAACAGATTGCTTGCCTGCTTAGTATATGAAACTCTGTTTCCAAACATGTTTCTAAACAAGTAATCTGACTCTGCTAGAACTGCATGAAACGAACCTAGGTAAAACTAGAAAGATCACTAGTAATGTAATATTTTATAACATGATTACTTAGTGCCTGTTTGAGTGAATGCTTGTTTCTGTTCAGTTGATTTATCTCACCAGTACTTGTATAAAGTGCTGACCCACCAACAGTTTACTTGTTCGCAGGTACTGGATCGACCGAGGGAGCGATAGGCGTGCCACAGTCCCGAAGACCCGGAATCCTGGTTTCGATTGCTGCCCCGAGAATGCTATCGTATAAGGGGGCATAATGTATGGAACGAACGTGTGCCTTTGCTAAAAGAAACCCAAGTTGCCTCGATTGTCCCGAACACTCAGTTGGCTAATGCATTGCATTGCAACAAGTCCCTTTCCGCTGCTTACTCGATTGATGCGATGATAGCCAACTATCAACTTAAACGATTGGCCTTGCACGGGCGCAACCCCAGGCCCGTGCGGCATCACGTCCCCCGAAGGCTCGAACGGGCCATTCGCTTGGCTCCCTTCCTCCCTCGCACCCGCGGGACGGGCGCGGTGATTCGCGTCCGGCGCGCCGAGGCACGGTGATTCGTGCCCGGTTGCGCTGATTCCCGGCCGCGCGGGGCGGGGCAGGGCGGAGCGGCGGCCCGGGCGGGGCCGGGGCGTGACAGAATGGTATCAGAGCGGAATCGATCTTCTGGCCCAAAATCCGTTGCTATGACTCTGAGATCGATATGGTTTTGCAAAGAGCGTTCCATACAATAAGTCCATAGATATTCTCAAAGTGCAAATGTTTTCTGGACTTGAATTGCTTGATTGTTTCGATTGAGTATGGCGAGGGACGGCACTATCGCTACTCGGGATATCGAGAAGTTTATCCTTGAAGTTTCGAGGACGAAACTTTTTGTTGGTTGGTAAGTATGTAACGCCCCGCTCCGCGCCGGCGTTATGTATCAAGGTGAGTGGGCAGAACTTCGTTCTCTGATTCTTGCACGCCTTAATAATAACCTGAGTTTTTGCTTGCAATGTTTTCTTAAGAGAATGATAGAACCTGCCTGGCATGTTAATGAACGAACTCACCTAGCTTGTCTTTGAATCAATAAGTGTCACGCCCCGAGGCGTCCCCCGAGTCGTGACCGCCGTGCGGGCCTGGAGTTGCGCCCGCACAAGGCTATTTAATGATTTGCATAGCAAGCACGTATTCAGAGTACGCAGATAAATTGAAACACAGATTTGAAACATAGAAAAGTTCTCTTTATTGATAATGAACATCTATTACAAACTCTTGAACGAGTCAGCTAATATGCCGAATGGCTTACAAAAGGGTTGACTCAAAATGAGATAGCAGTCCTGTACATTACATCCTTTTATAAACTCAAACGATAAAGACCTCCAGGCTGGAGGATCGCTTTGCCACGGAGCTGCATTTGTGTATGAAGAGTTGCAGCTTCTGGCTTCAAAAGACTTTGAGGCGCGGTGAAGATTGCGCTAACAGCTGGACTGGATCGGGAAGACGACTTTGGCTCCTCGCTCGGTTCGCCTTGGTGCGGAGAACCTGTTTCAACGAGGGTCAGCATATCGAAACATGCTGGTGAAGGCGAGCTAGCCTGACTATACCAATCAATACGTTGTTTAGTGAAGCATGCATATTTGGTTGGTTTCTATCTTGCCTTAGTTCATTTACAAGTAAGCAGCATATTGAATTTACTGAAATGAACGTGCCACCGTTCGGTGGATTTTACCTGACCGTCTGAATTACCTGTACAATACTTACCTTGCCTTCCCTGCCACAGAGACACAAGTTAGTATGCAACAGGTTTAAATATACAGGGTGGAAATAGTCATGGACAAGGATAGGATGCAACGATAAACACACGAGGCGTTGCAAGCCGTCCAGTCCGCACATGATGACTATGCCACAGGTGATCACTGGCTTGGTAGCCATTTTGGACTAGTCATGGACTAGGTAGCATGCAACGAGAGCTCATAATGGATACACGATAAACACACGATGCGTTACAAGCTATCCAGTCCGCACACGATGACTACACACGAAGTTCCGCCCGGATCGGATCGGTGCCAGTGCCCCAGCGACCGTCCGCAGAACTTATACCCTTGTGCACAAGTTGTCCATGATCGAACACACGATGTTTAGTTAAGTTATCCATTCACGCAGTAGAGGCAACACGAGGAATGCATAGATATAATGCATTAATAGCACAATTATAGAAGAAGATATATTCTAACTAAAATTGATGCATATGATGAATATCCCGAACGAACAAGCATACAAGTAAGTAACCGTTCACGAGTTTGATTGACAAGCAGTAATAACCAAGTCTATTTTCTTTTATCTTGGTTTCTTTTATTATTATTTGGTATCGTTTGATCGGGGCAAGGAGTGAAGCTTGGAAGCAGGGCTAGCTAATCGGGTTGGTAGCCACTCACTTAGATTTTGGAAAGAAGAAGGAAAGAGGCACTTCACGACTCCGCTCGCAAGCCGCCTACTGCTCGTTTACCTGCACACGAACAGCTCGATTAATACTTCTTCCTCTTTTTCCAATCTCGGAATAGAAGTGCAAGTCAATGAACGAAAACAATGAAAACCATCGAAACCGTTCAAGGAAAACAAGCAAATCCCAAAACCAACTCAAAGCACGAAAGCAACAAGCGACATCGAAAACCGAGGCAATAAAAGATAGCAGCGGAGAGGTCCCTCCTGACTCTGCCGCTAAGACGATCCTTGGGGCGCAGTCCACTGAATATGGGAATCGATTCCGAAGAAACAAATCCATAACGAGGACGAGTTCTTAATTCAATCTATCCCGATCGAACGATACCGTCTTGTGTTTCTTAGCCGCGCTCTCCGCACCGGGAGAACGGGGCGCTACATCCTACCCAACCAATTGGAAGTTTCGTCCCGAAACTTAAGAACAATGCTTACCATTAGGGATTATTCTCGTCGAGAACGACGATCAGGAAGGTTCGGGCAGGAATTTATGGCATGGCCTAGATTGCCACAAGCAAGACATAATCCAAGTCTCTTACGACATTGACCAATGGTGTGCCCAGATTTCTTACAGAAGTTACACCATTCTTGATTTCCTCTTCGGGAACCGCCGTGGTTAGGACGCTTTGCAGCGGTGTTTCCTCCATCGTTACCTTGGCGTTTGTGATTGTAGGTATGCACAGTGCCGGTGGAAACGTGAGGGTACTGTGGTTCAAGCGATAGGGCGTGATTCATGACTTCACGCATTATTCCGTACTGATTATTGACTACGTGCGAATGGATGGCAGGGCATAGTCCACCTTCAAACCTTCTAGCTCGACTCGCTGCATCAGGTAAATAGGCCCTAGCGAACTTCGAGAGTCGGTTGAACTCGGCGGAGTATTCTTTAACTGTCATCCTGCCTTGCCTCAGCTGCACGAAGTCATTTTCCATTTTACGTTGTACTGGAGGCGGTATAAACTCCTCTTCGAATGCGGCACGAAAGGTCGTCCACGAGATCGCCTCCTCTCCGTGATCAAATTGGAGAGATCGTCGATGCACGTCCCACCAATCGTGTGCGTCGAGGCGGAGCTGTAGTTGCGCACAGGCGACGCGCTTATCTTCGGGGACCTCTAGCAGAGTGAAGTGGTCTTCGATCTCGGCTAGCCAATCTAGAGCTACCACTGGGTCCTCAGTCCCGTTGAACGGGGTGTTGCAGACTTTCTTGAAATGGCCCAAGTTGAAGGCAGTCACGTCCCTCGGCCTTGGGATTTGAGGCGTCTCCACTTCAAGCACGGGCTGTTCCACCGGAGTCGCTGCTGTTGCGGCGGAATGATTGGCAGCCAAAGTCTGAACAATTTGTTGCAGGGCATCGACCTGCTTCTGTTGGACTGAGAAACGGGTCTCTAGATTACTCTCGAGCCTGGCTTGGCGAGCATCGTCTCGTTGTCGTTGCGATTCTAACATTTGCATTACCCGCTCAAGCGGGTCGACTTGAGACATGCCTCTTTGGCTCCGAGAGCTTCCCGAATTGCCTGAACTGCTCTCTTGTGTTTCGATCGGTGGTTGCGCTGCAGATTGCGCTGGATCCATTCCTTCAAAAGAAGGTAAATTACATTAGGATCATAATGTATTATGGACTTATTGCATGAACGTATCTCATTTTGGCCTAGCGAGTTCAAGAGTTCGCACAGGAATTTGATCGTTTAAAGGAACTTTTCCAGCACGAAGTCTAAGGAACTTTGAATCTGTGCTCTGATACCACTATGTCACGTCCCGAGGCGTCCCCCGAGTCGTGACCGCCGTGCGGGCCTGGAGTTGCGCCCGCACAAGGCTATTTAATGATTTGCATAGCAAGCACGTATTCAGAGTACGCAGATAAATTGAAACACAGATTTGAAACATAGAAAAGTTCTCTTTATTGATAATGAACATCTATTACAAACTCTTGAACGAGTCAGCTAATATGCCGAACGGCTTACAAAAGGGTTGACTCAAAATGAGATAGCAGTCCTGTACATTACATCCTTTTATAAACTCAAACGATAAAGACCTCCAGGCTGGAGGATCGCTTTGCCACGGAGCTGCATTTGTGTATGAAGAGTTGCAGCTTCTGGCTTCAAAAGACTTTGAGGCGCGGTGAAGATTGCGCTAACAGCTGGACTGGATCGGGAAGACGACTTCGGCTTCTCGCTCGGTTCGCCTTGGTGCGGAGAACCTGTTTCAACGAGGGTCAGCATATCGAAACATGCTGGTGAAGGCGAGCTAGCCTGACTATACCAATCAATACGTTGTTTAGTGAAGCATGCATATTTGGTTGGTTTCTATCTTGCCTTAGTTCATTTACAAGTAAGCAGCATATTGAATTTACTGAAATGAACGTGCCACCGTTCGGTGGATTTTACCTGACCGTCTGAATTACCTGTACAATACTTACCTTGCCTTCCCTGCCACAGAGACACAAGTTAGTATGCAACAGGTTTAAATATACAGGGTAGAAATAGTCATGGACAAGGATAGGATGCAACGATAAACACACGAGGCGTTGCAAGCCGTCCAGTCCGCACATGATGACTATGCCACAGGTGATCACTGGCTTGGTAGCCATTTTGGACTAGTCATGGACTAGGTAGCATGCAACGAGAGCTCATAATGGATACACGATAAACACACGATGAGTTGCAAGCTATCCAGTCCGCACACGATGACTACACACGAAGTTCCGCCCGGATCGGATCGGTGCCAGTGCCCCAGCGACCGTCCGCAGAACTTATACCCTTGTGCACAAGTTGTCCATGATCGAACACACGATGTTTAGTTAAGTTATCCATTCACGCAGTAGAGGCAACACGAGGAATGCATAGATATAATGCATTAATAGCACAATTATAGAAGAAGATATATTCTAACTAAAATTGATGCATATGATGAATATCCCGAACGAACAAGCATACAAGTAAGTAACCGTTCACGAGTTTGATTGACAAGCAGTAATAACCAAGTCTATTTTCTTTTATCTTGGTTTCTTTTATTATTATTTGGTATCGTTTGATCGGGGCAAGGAGTGAAGCTTGGAAGCAGGGCTAGCTAATCGGGTTGGTAGCCACTCACTTAGATTTTGGAAAGAAGAAGGAAAGAGGCGCTTCACGACTCCGCTCGCAAGCCGCCTACTGCTCGTTCACCTGCACACGAACAGCTCGATTAATACTTCTTCCTCTTTTTCCAATCTCGGAATAGAAGTGCAAGTCAATGAACGAAAACAATGAAAACCATCGAAACCGTTCAAGGAAAACAAGCAAATCCCAAAACCAACTCAAAGCACGAAAGCAACAAGCGACATCGAAAACCGAGGCAATAAAAGATAGCAGCGGAGAGGTCCCTCCTGACTCTGCCGCTAAGACGATCCTTGGGGCGCAGTCCACTGAATATGGGAATCGATTCCGAAGAAACAAATCCATAACGAGGACGAGTTCTTAATTCAATCTATCCCGATCGAACGATACCGTCTTGTGTTTCTTAGCCGCGCTCTCCGCACCGGGAGAACGGGGCGCTACAATAAGTCTGCTAAAACGAGAATCCAGATCGCTTGCTTAGAGTGCATGAACATGTTCACTATCGTCTATGCTTCGAGAGAACCATACTGTGCCTGAATATGTTCAAGTGATAAGTCGGCTTGCCCCGCAACAAAGATTGTTTATAGATGGTTCGTCTCGTCTGCATACAGAGTTTATTTGATAGTGTTCCATGCATTCGCACGCGGTCGGACAATGGCTATTGGTGGAGAGCTGAACTGCATGTGTCCCGGCTGCTACCATGATAGTGCAAAGCAACCATGAGTCACAGCTGCCATTAGCATCAGATAAAAGAGTCATTGGTATGCTGGACTAACCGCTACCGATCCTGAGATACTCGGGGACCGCCATTCATATAGCTAAGTCATTGTGTTGGCTTGGATAGAGGACTGCCCCTAAGAATGTGCATTGTGTGTCTAGCTTTGCATCAGACCCTCGAGTCGCACGAGACACACTGCGCACACCCTGAACATGAACAGATTGCTTGCCTGCTTAGTATATGAAACTCTGTTTCCAAACATGTTTCTAAACAAGTAATCTGACTCTGCTAGAACTGCATGAAACGAACCTAGGTAAAACTAGAAAGATCACTAGTAATGTAATGTTTTATAACATGATTACTTAGTGCCTGTTTGAGTGAATGCTTGTTTCTGTTCAGTTGATTTATCTCACCAGTACTTGTATAAAGTGCTGACCCACCAACAGTTTACTTGTTCGCAGGTACTGGATCGACCGAGGGAGCGATAGGCGTGCCACAGTCCCGAAGACCCGGAATCCTGGTTTCGATTGCTGCCCCGAGAATGCTATCGTATAAGGGGGCATAATGTATGGAACGAACGTGTGCCTTTGCTAAAAGAAACCCAAGTTGCCTCGATTGTCCCGAACACTCAGTTGGCTAATGCATTGCATTGCAACAAGTCCCTTTCCGCTGCTTACTCGATTGATGCGATGATAGCCAACTATCAACTTAAACGATTGGCCTTGCACGGGCGCAACCCCAGGCCCGTGCGGCATCACGTCCCCCGAAGGCTCGAACGGGCCATTCGCTTGGCTCCCTTCCTCCCTCGCACCCGCGGGACGGGCGCGGTGATTCGCGTCCGGCGCGCCGAGGCACGGTGATTCGTGCCCGGTTGCGCTGATTCCCGGCCGCGCGGGGCGGGGCAGGGCGGAGCGGCGGCCCGGGCGGGGCCGGGGCGTGACACGGGGGCGCAAATGAGTGAGCTTTGGCGGCGCACGGGAGGATGCTGGGGGTGGCGTACAGCGGAGGCATGCACGGGGGGTAGGGGGTGGGGCGCGGCACGCGGCCGGAGAGGGTGGGGGGGGGGGGTGGCGGAGGTGGGGGAGGATAGTTTACGGATTAAAATTTTTTATTTTATTTTTTTAACGGTAAAACTAACGATTAGAGTGACGGAGGGTACCAAGTTAAAAATATTAGTTAAGAAAGAATATTAAGTTAGTACTTATCAAAGTTGAGGATATTAAGTTAACGAGGATATCAAGTTATTTCTCCCACATTTGCATCCGAACGGAGCAAATAGGGGGGGGGGGGGATGGGGAGGGGATCATTTGTGGAAGAAAATCCGGTGAGACATTTAGCATTTTCCTTCTGGAAAACAAGTAAGACGGAGGGAAAGGATTAAGTTGGAGGAAACAAAGAAAGACAAAATGGACATGAAAAATTAATGTAGTTTAATATATATAAACAAATTATATCGTTATTGACATCGGCACTCTTAAAAATATTATTATGTATTTTTTTTTAAAATATTCTATCGTTTAAATTTTAACTATGTTTCAGTATTAGAAGTGCATGATGACATTTTAGTAGTGTCAAGAACGATATCCTAGGAAGTTATTATTGACACTCCTAAAATATCATCATGTACTTCATCTCCATGCATGCACAAATTAATGTCAAATTTAATACAAGAACATATTTAGAATTTGAATGATAAAAAATTAAAGAGGAGTGCATGATGACATTTTAGAAATGTCAATAGTAGCATTTTTTTATCCAAAACTTAGTTAACAAGGGTGGTTTATAACTTCATTTGTTAGAGCATCATTAGTAAGGTCCATCCCAAATTCTAGATTCTAGATTTAAAATGTAGGAGCTCATTTTGTAGAATAGTAAGTCTCATTCCTAGTTTCAATTTCTACATTTTGAGTCTCATTCCCACCCATGTGAGCTATAGGTTGGACCTCTCAATTTCTAGATTATAGATTGTAGGAACCCAATTTGTAGAATAGTTAGTCCCAATTTAGAATCCAATTTTCTATATTCTAGATTTTATATTATTATTTGTTCACATTAATTTTTGACCACACAATCTTTGGAACCGAAGTTCATTTTATCATTTTCTACTATTTTTATACAAATCCAACCCATTCTACATTTATCTTTTTTTATTTTTTTATTTTGGAGTTAAAATTGTATTGGAGAGTCTAATCTACTGATGATGCTCTTAGGAATATTAGATTTGAGAGACCTATGCAAATAGGGAACTTAAAAAAGAAAACCTTGTTATTATCAGTTAATAAGTTGAGATCAATTCCTTCTATGTGAGAAAAAATTGACATGTCTTGACCCACCAACATATATAGAGTAGACAAACTCCAAGTTATTAGCAAATGATTTTAATAGCAAATCATTATTAGCATACAGCTCATCCAACCATTGGCATCTCCAAATACAATAATCTCAATCTCTCTGTCTCTGTCTCTCTTAATTTTAAAATCCAGATATATTTGACACCAAAACAATGTTCAACTAATTTCATTATTATAATCTATTTAATCAAATCCATCTCCAATTTTAACTTCAAAGTTTCATCCTTCCATTAGAAAAGCCACCAATTTTTTGAAGGTTGCAATCTTTTTCCTTCTTCTCTCTTTCTCAGTAAAGAACTATTTTTTCCTCCAAAATTCCACCAATTTCCATAAAAAAACTCCCATCTTTCCAAAACCATCAATTCCTTCGTTCCAATTTCATCAAGCCATGCCAACCCCCCAAACCTTGCTATTTCATTAGAAAAATCAACAAATTCCTTGAATTCAATTGATCCTTTTTTCAAAGTTTCAACTTTTTCCTTCATAAAAAACCGATCATTCCCCTAAAGTTCCACCTGTTCCATCAAAAAGCTCCCATCTTCCTCCCCACAAACCCCATCAATTCCTTCATGCTCATTTCATCTCAAGCCAAGTCCTTCAAATTCCAATTGATCTCTTCAAAGTTTCAATCTTCTCTCCATAAAGAACTTTTTCCTCGAAAACTCCTCTAATCCCATCCGAAAGTTCCCATCTTTCCCATTCCAAGCCACAAAACCTTGTTCTCTCAATAGAAAAATCCACCAATTCATCCAATTTCAATTGATCTTTCTTCAAAGTTCCAATCTTTTTTTTTTTCCCCTCAAAAGACCAATTCCTCCTCCAAAAAGCTCCCATCTTTCCCTACAAACCCATCGATTGCTTCATGCCTATTTCATCCCAAGCCATGCCAATCCCCAAAACCTTGCTATTTCTATGCCTCATCATCCCCTTCTCCTTTGCCACCAACTCTCCTTCAGCCTATGAGATGCTTGAAAAGTTCAACTTCCCCAGGGGGGTCCTCCCAGAGGGGGTCCAGAGCTACACACTCAGTCCAGATGGCTGGTTTGAGGTGCTGCTGAGGGGGGACTGTGACTTCCAAGTGGAGGGGGGGTACCCTCTAAAGTACAGGAGGAGGGTCACAGGGAGGGTGGACTCCGGGGTGCTCAGGGAACTCAATGGGGTCAGCGTGAAGGTTCTCTTTGTTTGGGTTGGGATCAATCAGGTGGTCAGGAGTGACTCCACCCTCTACTTCTACGTGGGGCCCTTCTCGGCGTCGTTCCCCGTCGCAAACTTCGAGGACTGCCCTGCGTGCCGGTGCGGGGTCGCCTGCGTTGAGCAGGCTTCGGCCGCCCTGTCGGCGGATTCTTAGGTTTGGTGGTGTTTGTGACCTCTCTCTCACACACACAGACACTTTTTTTTATTGTATATTTAAGAATTTGCATGTTGAATGAATTATGTGTTTCGTCACTTGTTAGCAATGAACAATGAACTTGTTTCTTTCAAATAGTGTTGTCGATCATGAATTTATCCATTTAAGATGTGAACATTAATCATTTCATTGCATACTTCCTATGGGATGATCAAATTGAAACTCAAAAGCGAATTACCATAACGTTTTCATCCGTAACTTCTGAAATGCTCCAAAACAAGAAATCTGAGATTATTTAATGGGCTCTTACCTATCCATCTAGAACTTGCATTTAGAATTAACTGTCTTGACGACTAATGTATGATTGGAATATTGTTTAGAAGCATCTGAGGACCATTGATGATTCAAATGTGTTCTTAGTGTGATACTAGAGGTTCGGAATGTGGTTTCTTGTTGTTGATCATGGTGATATTGGTGGTAGATTTTCGGCTATGCAAATTTCAAAGATCTAAGATGCCTTCATGGACCGCCATCATTGAGCATGCACTCATAAAACGTTTGGACATTCTAACCTATGCCTATTTCATGTAATGTATTCCTGGTCCTGTTCGCCTGGCTTTCAGTGTTAGATTGGAGCTGTCAGTTGCTTGCTTTCTTGACTATGATGGTTGTATGCAAGCAAGATCTTGTTATGGTGCTGATATACAACTTAAATGCACAAATGTCATTTTGACATTATGATGTTGTAAGCTGCACCTATCTTTTGTGTGTTTCCTTTTAGTTGGAATGTGTTTGAGTGTTGAACCCTTTAAACCTAGGAATGAAGAACAATGAGTACATTTTAGGGCAATAGATCCAATATATAGTTCCTTCGCCCTCTTGTAGTAGTCTGAGTAGAAAGTAAAGGTAGAGGCATAAGGGATAGTTTATTTGTCATTGATTGGGATATTGGATAGACAGGCGGTGATGGGGGTTAAAAGAAAGAAGCCTTTTCTCTTTTAAGACGATAAGTGCATTCTTTGCTGAATGAGATATTAAAGAAATGTTGAATGAGATATGTTAAAGTCGCTGCTACTTGCACCAAAACACTAGATCATTGGTGAGGGGCAGGTTGAAGGCCGATTTTGTGGGCCGAGAGCTGGATTCACGCAACGCTATTTTTTTTATCCGCTTGAAATTAATGCATGCTCGAGGATTCTCTAATACCATGTTAACGGTCCCTGCCTTTTGCACCAAATCTCTAGGGCTTTGGTGAGGGTTGAGGGTTAATATTAATATTACTTAACAAGATTCATCCAACTTATAGCTCACACCAAAATGAGGCACCAGAAATACTCTGTTTCATTATTTGGTTGCAGTTAAGAACACAATTCAAATTACACCAATATGGATAGATAGTCTGGCATCCATTGTGTTTGTATTGGTGCCTCGTGGAAGCCAAGAGATACACACCTGACCTCATGAATATAATTCAGTGAATTAATTCAAAGCACATTTGCATGTGCGTGATGAACCGGATTGCATGTGACACAGTCTCACATTTTGTTATTTTTGAGAGGAGGGGTTTATCAAGCAGATACCAGCCAAATTTCATTGATGTAAGATGAAAACTATTATTACATGGTGGCAGAAAGTTCATTGATAAGAGTCTTACACGATAAAGCTAAAAAGTAATAGGAGGCAAGGAGAAAGAGCTTCCCTGAAGGAAACCTGGAGGCACATCAACTGATGAAAGCCCACAGAATATGATAGTGTGAAGTCCCAAAAGGGCCAAAACTATTCAACCTGGCCAATAATTGTCAACCCAGTAGCCTCCCGAGATATAAATAGTAGACCATAGGACCATTACCAGAGCAAGCAACATATATGGATTCCATTTGGACTTCTCTGATCAGAAGCTTCTCAAGCACGGAAAATATTATAGTATTAAAAAAAACTTCCTTCCCAATGTATGTCTGAATAAAAAAAATTGTCCCAAAGAACATCTGATAGACTCGGACCATTTTATATCCTAGAGCATGGATAAATGTATTGGGATTCAACCTCCTATCTCCTGCTTTGAAGCATGAACCTTTACCATTGGGTCAAACCCATTTGGTGACATAACTCCGAAATTCCCAACAAGGGATCGATACTCGGGAACTTGATCTGTGGCATGCCTGATTCTGTTGACAGGCACCAGCACAATATTTTACCTGGTGGAGTGTCATTGAACAAGCAGAATGATAATCAAGATAATAAGGCTGTGGAGGATGCATGTCTTATTTATCTGTTGTTACATTATCCTCATGTGTCAGAGAAATTTCATCAAGGCTTTGGTAATGTTTGTTCCCCTTGACGCGTCTTATTCTTGTTCATAAGGTTTGTTTTATGATTTAACTGAGGATTAAAAGTAGTCATTGGAAATTCTACACTGGATACCATTCTTGAAGGTTTGGGAGGATAGAGATCAGATACATTAGTGCATTTGAAGTCTTTATCGATTGTAAATGAGTAGATTAGGAAGGAGGGGAAGTCGACTCTCTCTTATTCTCTTATTCCCGCGTTTTGCTACTCTTACTCCAACTATTGTCTTTGTGCAATGTTTAGAAACACAGAGCTGATACCAGTATTTGACTCTCTATATCAGTATTTCTATATGAAGTTTAGACAATGCCAATATTCCGTATCATAGTATCACAGTGTTGGGTATCCCCACTTCAGAAATAATCAAATTTCATAAATTTTTACAAATATGAAAAATAAAATGTCAAAATTTAAACATACTCTCATAATCATGTATCTAGTTTTATGTTGGTTTCGGTGAATAATTGCATAATTGCACGTTCAATTTGAAAGTATAATGTGATAAATTGATAGTTTTGTATGCAGCTTATCCTATATAGGCTTGAAAAGTTTTTTAGAGCATGAAGTGAAAGTATAACTGATATCGAGTATACATGTTTGCAAGTGGTTACAAAATTTATAAAGATTCCACAATTCATGCTATTGTTGGAATTCTGGCCAATATTTGGTCAATTTCAGAAAGAAAAAAAAAGAAGAAGGGAAGTTTCAAGATAATTTTGGACAGTTCATGTAAGTTCTAGCTAATTTTGGGTTGAATGGTACCAAAGTTGACCAAAGGTTTCCAATGTTAGGGTGATTCAGAGGTATCTAATTCCATCCTCCAGTTTTAGATTGGTTCATCTCAAATACCACGTGTTACAGCTGATTCATATGGTATTTGCCAGTTTTCTTACCTTGGTTTTTAATGTCCTTGGTTCTGTTAATGAAATGCTCATATGAGGAGGCTCTGTAACTTACTCAGTTTTACCATTTTATATACCACATATATTTACTAATATCTTACCCTGTTTGGCTTCAAAAATCTACTCCACTATTTATAGGCAACTACATATTTGATGAATTTAATTTTGTGTATATTTTATATTATTATGCATATATTTTAAGTAGAATGCTTGCAGATTCTTAAGCCTAGGTAACCTCTTTTTAAGCTAGGCATATGCTGGAATCCTTGTATTATAGATGATCTTCCACCTCTTATGCAGACTTATGAGGGGGGGGGGTCATTATATATACTACAGTTTTACATGTGGGTTCAAGTTACCCAGCTTGTTAGCAATGAAAGATCGAGCTATTTCTTTGAAATTCATCTTATCTATCACGAAATTTTGTTATTTAGGATCTGAATGGAGACCATGAAGATTACAAGTTGTACATGTCACCATCATCTTAATGTAGTCAAGTAAACCTTTAGGATGATCTATTTGATGTATAGGATTCTTCTTAAAGTATTCCCTGGACCCCTCGTACTTGTACCTGGCTTTGGATGTTAGATGATGCTTTTTCTTGATTATGACGTTCTTAGGAGCATCTACGTCCTTTGGATCTTGATTGTATGTTATCAGCTCTTTTAGATCAAGTGGGGGTTGTTGTCGGTTTACTATTCTAACACGCTCGTCAAAATTTAGGATGGACCTATTCTTTCTTTCCTCAATTGCTTCCAATTGGGATCTAAGGTTGGAGGTGTATATTTGTTACACGTTTATGTTGATAGAAAAACTTCAAGAGGGAGGAAAATATGGGATTGTGATTTCTCTCTTCTCCTCCTCGATGGAGTTGTTGAATTGATTGATGATAGTACCTGCAAAAAGGGTACATGTTAAAACGTAGGAAAGTAAGGGATGGTAATAATTGAATCCGCCTTCGGCTGAAATTGTTAGAACCATTGTTAAAAAACCAACTTCACTTTTAGTTCCATATCGGTTGGGATGTTTGCTCTATGTGTGTATATATTAGTTTGTCTCATTTACTTGCTTGAATGCTTGTTGGGGTTGGACCCTTGGGTCCCGCGTGCGCCGCCGCCGCCGTCCGGTTCGGTTCGGCGCGCGTAACGAGTGCGGGTACGCGCCCACATCTGCGGGCGCCGAATGTCGATTCGATTTCCTCTTCGGGTTCGGGCTGAGATCCTAAAATTCTTTTTGCTCCTCTTCAATTATTCCGTTTAATATTCTGAACGTTGGAGAATAAATTTGTCCGTTACTATTTAATTTTGAACTGTTAATACATTACGTGTCCAGATTCATTCTCCATGTGTCTGTGTAACGGCTGAATTAATAGCAAATTAATTCAGACCGTTACATATTGGATGGATTCTTATATATGAATGGTTTTTCTTTGAAAACGGTATCAGAAATATTTTTCTCCAAAAACTTGCTGCCAACATATTATTCTGTCCATTCTTCGTCGTTTCACTCGTCTCCAAGTTCTGGGCAGAGCTAAGTCCTGGTCATTCTCTCCGAGTCGTGTTCGACGATGAGATACAGGTAGTGCGGGAGATTTTACCACTAGGAGCTTCGGGAAACGTCTGCACACAGATCCCGAATCAACTCTTTGGGCAGTGCTTCGTGCACGACTTCTCCAGAGGACCGTAACATCAATCTAATTTTTTTTTCTTCCTTTTGATTCACAAAGTTTTCAATAAGAAAACGACAATTTTTCTAGCAGAAATGTAGTTTGATTTCTGAACAAAATTACAGTCGTTGGATTGTATCTTTATTTTGCGAGAAATTGGACACTTTGGTGATCTAATCTGAACGGTAGAAGACACAATCCAACGGTTGTAATTTTGAAAATATTCGAAGATACTTAAGTGTAGAAATTCTAATCCCTTCTTTTATATATATATATATATATATATATATATATATATATATATACTAAACCATTTTATCCTTTGCCGAGGTCCGATAATCTATCAATTGTTCGTATGGTGTGGAGATGTTTGTCTAGCTTAGAGGATATAGGTTGTTTGAGAAGAGAGAATCATTAGTTTCTTAATTTCTCTTTTCTATCGTGACAACTCTTCTTCTCCCTTGCAAACCTCCTTTGGCTTGATGGAAATTGAATTTGATGCATCCGAGTAATCAAACGGATATATGAGAAGTTTTATCCCATTTTGGTGAGAAGGAGGCATCAAAAATCACATTGCCTACGATTTATTCTTTTATATATATATATATATATATATAATTCGGTTTGAAAACGGTTCAAAAAATAAACCGTCCAAGTCTTATATATATCATCAATTATTAATATATAAAAAAAAAGAACTACCACAGTGTGTTTTCTTCTCGTGTATTTGTGGAAAAAATTAAAAACCACCATAATATATAACAAATTATAAAATACATTCAAAATTTAAACTATATTTAGACTAACTTTATGGTATTATCTAATTAAACACAGTGAAAAAAAAATTAAAAACCACCATAATATATAACAAATTATAAAATACATTCAAAATTTAAACTATATTTAGACTAACTATACGGTATTATCTAATTAAATACATATTCAAAATTCAAAAATATCTATTTATAACAAATTATAATTAAAATATATTCAAATCATATTTAAAATATTTAATATAACTTAAAATTGTATAGCTACAATTGGGGAGCACAATAAATTAAGTAGGCACATGATGCACCGGATTGAAGGCTGAGTGCACTTCACGCCTCGTCTAACCAACATATTGTCATCACATGTGATTGCTTACACGCCTGTCCAATTTCTTCCTTCCAAATTTGATTCTCAAAGAAGAGTAAAGAAGTTTGGACCATTTTCATCTTAAATTCCAAACAATACTTGTGGCTAATGAGTAGTGGCAAGTAAGGTTCAAATCCCCTCCATCTCGCATTAAAGCAAAGCATTGCTACCACTAGGGCCTTTGATTATGCATCCAGTATTAGAAGTAGATTAGGCCAAAATTTGGAAAATGATTGAATTTGGACCAAATCTATTGTTTGGTATTGTTTGGTAAACACTGAATTCGGGATTTAAATTCAGGATAATCATGATAATCCCCAAATTTACCTTATAATTATGTATTAAGTTACTAATTTAATATTATTTAATTAGTTAATAACACTTAGTATTAGGTAATAAGTTAGTAAATATTGTTGTTATGTTAATAACAATGATTAAGATAAATAATTAACGGTAGCCAATTAATATTTCATAATTAGTGTTTATAGATTAAGTTATTATTATGTTATAAGATAAATAATAATTAAAGGCAACTAACAATTAATTAATATTTAATTTAAAATTTAATTTATTAATATATTTTTCCTAAGTATTATAAGTTATAAGTTGAAAGCGTATTATTTAAACATATAATATTAATAATTAATTATCAAATTAACAGATATTTGATTAATATTTTTATAAAATTAGGATTATTTATTAGTTAACCAAATAATTTGTTAATATTATTTTTTGTATTTATAATCATGTAAATTTATTAAATTAATTATTTAATTTTATTTGCATTGAACAATTCTGTTAATTTTGTTATGTATATAATTACCATTCGCTATTATTATAATCAACCATATCACTTTCCACTTTCTCACTTTCTTAGAGTATCAATAGTAAGGCTCATCACATTCTAGATTCTCGATTCAAAATGTAAGAGCTCATTTTGTAGAATAGTAAGACTTAACTGGAGCTTCATGATAGTCTCATCACAGCCACACGAGCTGTATCCGGACCTCAAATTTTCTACATTCAGAATGTAGGAATTCATTTTGTAGAATAGTAAGGTTCAATTTGGAGCCCCAATTTCTAGTTTCTAGATTTTATATTATTATTTTGAAAAAGAAAGAAGTATAGCACCTAGGTCTACATCTATTCATCTCATTTGGGCCTCAAGATTTTTTTATATTCTCATGCAAAGTACAAATCCAACCAATTCTACAATTAATTTTTTTATTACAAATTTGGGCCTTAAGATGCATTTTTTGAGCTTCATCTACTATTGATGCTCTTATACTAACCAAACACATTTGTCCCTTATATGGGACAAAAAAGTATGGGCAGGACTATACACACCCCATCATCTACTTAACACACCCCATATTAAATTAAATAAAAAATAAATATATATTAAAATACATGATTACCCACATTCCAAACACCCCCACCTAATACAATTTTCAAACACCCCTCGAGGTGCCGACCGCGATCCTCTGCCTCACGGGCCAGCTCAACATGCTCCGCCCGTCCTCGGAGCAGTAGAGGTGGTCGTGGAGGCTCCCGTTCCTCATCAGGTCGCAGACGATGATCCGCTGGTGGCCCTCCATAGGCGTGGTGGCGGTGCAGTACCCCATGAGCGCGACGAGGTTCACGTGGCGAACGCTGGCGATAACCTCGACCTCGTAGGCGAAGCTGGCGTCCCCGGCGGCGGAGCAGTTCTTGAACCGCTTCAGCACGACCTCGGAGCCGTCGGCGAGGAAGTTGCCGCGACCGATGATGTGGTCCCGGGAGAAGTTCTTGGTGGCGGCCTTGATCTCCTCGAAGCGGAACTTGACGAGGGTGGTGCTGGCGACGACGGAGTCGAGGGCGGGGGAGGGGGTGTTGGTGATCCCGGTGGCGGCGAGCTTCCACAGTTTCTCCTTCCTCTTCTTGAGTAGGTACCAGACTGCGGTGGATAAAAGGAAGAGGAGGAGGAGGCAGCCGGCGACAAGTCCGTAGATCCAGACGGTGTTGCTGCTGCGAGAGCTGGGGTTAGGCTGGAGCTGGAGGAGGAAGAGGCAGGCGGCGGTGGAGGGGTCGGAGGGGCCGGGGAGGCGAGAGAGTACAAGGACCCGCGTGGGAGCAGGCAACGTGGGAGCAAGCGGTGAGGGTAAAACGGTAATGTAGTAGGGTGTGTTTACGATTTTGGTAATTTTAAATTAGTTAAATTTGGATGTGTTTAACATTTGGGGTGTGTTAAGTAGAGGGTGGGATGTAAACACCCTATATTTTTAGTTTTTTAAAATCAAATTTTGGAATTAATATGCAATTTTTTCAGGAATTTACATAGGCCCTGTAGTGAGTTTGTAATTTTTAATTGCCAATAAATAACAATAAAATGAAATGAAAATATGATTTTATGGTGTAAAATAGAAAACCGGACTTAGGGTAATTTTCTGGAATTTTATTGGGCCTCGGACCTATTTTTAAAAGCCTAAAAACTATTTTCTAATTAAATTAATTTATTATTATTATTATTATTATTTATTTTTACTGTTAATTACTGTTTTGGGCCCGGCCCGGCCCAGTGGGCCGAGCCCGTTAGAACCCAGCCCACCGCTGTTAACGGGTCGGGCGGGTCGGCCAGACCCGAACCCGCGCCCGACCCGACCCGCATCTTCACCCCCAACCCACGACTCCCTCTCCCCGCAGACTCCGCCGGCGCCGAGTTTTCCGGCCGGCCACGTCCTCCTCCACGACCGCCTCCCCCTCCGAAACCCTCGCCCACGTCGCCCAGGCCGAACCCCTCCCTTGAGCCCTATTTAAATCCCCTCTCCTCCGCCTCCCTTTCCCCCCAAGCCGAAACCCTAACCCTAACCACCCCGAACTCCGGCGACCGCCGTCCCCTCCCCTAGCCGCTGCCCTCGGCCGAGCACCACGCCGGAGCCTCCCATCTCCACCCTTCCTCTTCTTCCTCCGCCTCCTAGCCATTTCCCCCTCCTCCTCCGGCTGTTCTCCCCTCCGCCGGAGCAGCACGCGCCGCCGAGACCTAGCCGGTCCCTCACCGTCCTGAGTCACCTCCACCGTGTCCGCCAACAGGAGACACGGACACAGTGAAGCCCAGCCCTAGGCCGGACACCGCAGGACACGAACTCGCGTGTCGGACACAGGAAAACCCCGGTTTCTCGGGTCCCCTTCAGGTACTCGTAACTTGCACCTCGGATCTCTGTTTTTGATTCTGTAAATTTCTACGCGAAGCCTGTATAACCCTCTCGGTGCCCGGACAAACCGCTCGGGGCATCGCGTCCTGTGGTGATCGCACACCGCGATCCAAAAACAGGAAAAACCAGACCCTGTTTCACCCCGGAATTGAGTGCGTCCCGCCAAACGGGACGACTTGGTCGCGTGCGGTCTTCACAGATACGTGCGCGTCGTTGATACGGACGTGTGGGATTTCGCGGAAGCTGATTCGGGTGTGCGTGCACACCGGAATCAACGCGTATCCGCGGACATCGCCCCGTATCCGACTTTTCTGCAATTCACCCTAACTTCGTGCACACACGTCAGATCGAGACGAAACTTGCACCATCGGACTCGTAGCGATACGCTGGTCCTGTGGGTCAAGTTTGGTTCGATTCTGAGAACGTTGACGAAATCGCGTGTCGTGGGCCCCACAGGCCCCGCTCGACGGGCGATTTCGCGATCGGCTCATCGGAATTCAAATCTGAAAGTTCCGTTGGGTTCGTATCAGCGTTCCTGACCTGTTGACACTAAGTTTGGTGAATTTGGAGACCGTTGACCCTGACACGTTTTTCGGTGCAAAGCGGGCCCACCGGTGGACCCCGTTTTTGGCCGAAATTGTCGTTTTTGCCCTTGTCTCCAAATTGGACCCAAGGACAGGCGATCCTAGCTGTTTGACACCTTCTGAGCGTGATGGTACTGTTTATTTCAGCTTTCGGAGACATCTCTGGAAATTTCCGAAAACCAGGACCTAAGTGGAATCCAAACCTCAGGCAAGTGCACCTTGCCAAACTTGCAGTCATTATTTTCATATTTACTGTAAAAATACTCTGCTGGATTTCTTGTGCAAATTCATATAAACTGATTTAAACTGCTTAACCTAGGGAACATATGACGTACCTAGTGTCCGATCATAGTCGGGTGCCGACACCGTACGCGGTGTTGGGTTCGTCATTTAGAGATGGATTTACGATCCCCTTACTTTGTACTTGACCTATCAAGTACCCTACAACCCAGGACACTTGACACTATCATGGACAGAATCCTCCTGAGATATTCGTGGTGATTCTGTATAGTATACAGGACTTGCTAGAGACAGTTATTTATAGACAGTATGACTTGTTGCATTAGTCATAATCCCGCTGACATGGACATGAGACGTTATGGTCATGGCTTGCGTGATTACATTGGGTGGGGAGAGACACACAGGCTACAGGCTGTTCTATATATATATCTACTATTATTGTGAGGTTGTAGACTCTCCAGCAGAGCTAGACCCTTTACGTGTTATTACTGCTACCGGCTCCCCGACACAGAGCTTGTAGCGGTCTCAGCCTGAGTACTAGTGTTGCTCTCATTTGCATATCACATAGATGGTTACTTAGTTTACCCTGCTGTTCATTTATTTATTGTACTGCTTATTCATTTGGCTTGTTTTATTTTGTGCCTTGCTATGTCCACTGAGGACCTGGAATGGATTATGTCCCCAGGTTTAGCTGAGGAGCAGTAACCCGAGGTATACGGGACCGGAGCTGAGACTATTGTTGGAGCAGAACCGAACACTGAAGACGAGGTGACTGCCGAGGACTTCTCCTGAGTGCCTGTTCCAGTACTCATTTATTTATTTCATGTTTATATTTCTTGTTCCTGGCCTATAGAGCCAGCTTATTCAGACTATAGTCAGATTGTTCCTCCGACTGACTTGCTGTGATGTTGTTGCTACTTATTTCCATTTGATTATGCAGTTAATTTCTTTATCTTTATGGATGAGATTAGTGTGACTTGTTGTAGTAGACCTTATTTACAGCTTAAGTACGCCCTGATGATTCCATTAAATTGGGTTATCCATCGGTGCGTACTGCTGGCCATTGCCACGCATCTCCAGTCCCTCGGCATTTTGGGACTGGGGCGTGACATGGTTTTTGTGGTGGCCCATGCAGGTCCAAAACTAAATTGTTCGATTTCAACTTAGGGACCGAACAGGCCTGCAATAAGATAGGTTATAGGATCTCATCCATTGATTGAATCGTTTTTGAACTCTATGTCGAATTCAATTTAATTGCTTGAATTGCATCCTGTTTTGATTCCTCTGTGCGTTCTCATTGTTTCCTTTTGGTGCAGAGTTATGGATCCCAGAAGTGGTGATGAGACCCCCTTGGGTACACCGACTGAAGCAGGGTTTACCTGCGAAGCTGGAACGACGCCAGATACCAGAGGACAATCCTCTCAAAGCAATCAAACTGGCCAGCCAAGTTCCAGGTTCAGGCGTGATGACATCCCGCCTCCTCCCCAGTTCCCTCCTGCGATGCCTGTCTTTCCCCCAGGACAGGCAATGGACGGCCAGCAAATGTTCCAGATGTTCTACGCCATGATGCAGGCACAACAACAGATTCAACAGGAGACCCAATGCCGAGAGGCCGAGAACCTAAGGAACAGCCTAGTCGCAGCATTGGAGCATGCAAATCCACCCAATAGGCGGCCAGCGATGGGATCTATTACAGATTTCCGCCAACTCAAGCCCCGTACCTTCTCGGGCAAGGAAGGACCAACTGAAGTGCATGAATGGCTTACGAACACACAGCATCAGTTGGAGGCCGCCGAACTACCAAGGGACAAATGGATGACTGCCGTCAGGATGCAACTGACGGACAACGCGCATCATTGGTGGTTGTCCGAAGAAAGAAGGCTCGGACATGATCAGGTTACCTGGGAGGAGTTCTCCAGACTCTTCCAGGAAATGTACATCCCTGCTGTGGCTCGGTCAGAACTCCGAGACAGATTCAACCGCCTGATCCAGGGCAACATGACGGTGGAGGAATATAACGCCGAATTCATTCGCCTGAGCCGCTTCGCCCCTTCGCTAATTCCTACCGAAGAGGAGAAGGCGGAAAAGTTCTTTGATGGGCTCAGGTTCGAGCTTCAGAAGTTAATCGGATCGGTCGCGCCCACCTCTTACACCGACGTCCTAGCTGCAGCACGTCGGCTGGAGCGCGTTACTCGGAGGGAATCAAGCCTGAAACGTCCCTTCTCCTCAGCACCGTCTAAGTCATCACCAGGGGAATCTGCTAAACGGCCCCAGAAGAGCCCGCCTCCAAGAGCAGCAACTAAGAACCTGCCTACTTGCCATTACTGCAGCAAGGTAGGACATATTGAAAAGTAATGTCGACGCAAGCTGGGACTCTGCCTGGTTTGCGGATCTGGACAACACTTCTTAAAGGACTGTTCGGAACGTCGAGAGGGAGTTCCGAATCGACCAGCTCCACCTGCAGCTCTTCCAGCTGGGGGAGCAACTCAGACAGGGCCTGGAGGAGCCAGGCCACCTCTACCACCTCAGGCAGCATTGTTCCAACAAGCTCGTCAGCAAAGGGGTCCCGCTCAGGGACGAGGTCAGGCATATGCACAGCAGTCACTGAGGAAGCTACTGCAGGCGAAGTGATAGCAGGTACCATATTAGTAGCTTCAATTCCTGCTGTAGCATTATTTGATTATGGAGCTTCGCATTCATTTATTGCTGCTAGCTTCGTAGCCACACATAGAATAGCTACCGCATCTCTCTCGAAGATGAAGAAAATTCTAACGGGAGGTGGAATTATCCCGGTTAGTGATACTTGTAGATCATGTTCGGTAGTAGTCTGTGGCCGAGAGATGCGAGCCCAATTCCTGATCTTTTCTATGCCTGATTACAATGTTGTACTTGGTATGGACTGGTTAAGTCAGTACCATGCGACACTGGATTGCCGGCTTGGAAAAGTGATATTTAGACCCCCTAGCCTTCCTGAGTTTGAATTTCTACGAGGAGCTGTAGAACAAGGGGTCTAGCCAACTCTTAGGGTATTGACTGTAGAAGAAGATTCAAGTTACCCAAGAGTCATAACGGAATTTGTGGATGTGTTTCCCGACGATCTTTCAGGTTTACCACCTGATCGGGAGATAGAATTCACAATAGACCTAACTCCAGGAGCCGAACCTATCACTTCATCGGTATATCGGCTAGCACCTAAGGAGTTAGTGGAGCTGAAAACACAAGTTGACGACCTTCTGGAGAAAGGATTTATCTGGCCCAGTGTTTCACCATGGGGAGCACCTATACTTTTTGTACCCAAGAAGGATGGATCTGTACGACTGTGCATTGATTACAGAGCCCTTAATGCTGTAACTATTAAGAACCGGTACCCATTACCACGCATTGATGATTTGTTTGACCAATTGAGTGGTGCTAAGGTATTCTCAAAGATTGACCTTAGATCCGGTTATCACCAGATTAGGGTGAAGAAGGAAGATATCCCAAAGACGGCCTTCAGAACTAAGTATGGACATTATGAGTTCCTAGTTATGTCGTTTGGTTTAACCAACGCACCCGCCGTATTTATGAGTTTGATGAATGGAGTCTTCCATCAGTATTTGGATAAGTTCGTGGTGGTATTCATTGATGATATCCTAGTCTACTCCAAGAACCACGAAGAGCACGAGGAACACCTTAGAATTGTGCTAGAAACCTTGAGAAGGGAGAAGCTATATGCCAAACTCAGCAAATGTGAGTTCTGTATGGACAAGGTGCCATTCTTAGGGCATATTATCTCGGGTGAAGGACTGTCTGTGGACCCAGAAAAGGTCACTGCTATAGAAACCTGGCCTACCCCTACCTCTGTTGCGGAAGTGAGAAGTTTTCTTGGACTTGCTGGGTATTACCGGCGGTTCGTAGAAAATTTTTCAAGGATCGCAGAGCCGATGACTAAGCTGACACGGAAGGATCAGGAGTTCATATGGACGGAAGAATGCCAGAATGCCTTCGAAGAACTGAAGAGGCGTCTAACAACAGCACCAGTCTTGACTCTTCCCTCAGGGTCAGGAGGTTTTGTTGTATACAGTGATGCGTCCGGTAGTGGACTAGGTTGTGTCTTGATGCAACATGGCAAGGTTATCGCTTATGCATCGAGGCAGCTGAAGGTCCACGAGAAGAACTACCCAACACACGACCTGGAGCTAGCTGCAGTGATTTTTGCATTGAAGATCTGGAGACATTATCTGTATGGAGAGAAGGTCGAGATATTCACTGATCATAAGAGCTTGAAGTATGTTTATACACAGAAGGAGCTCAACATGAGGCAAAGGCGTTGGCTTGAGTTGATGGTGGACTTTGACATCGATCTGCAGTACCACCCGGGGAAAGCAAATGTTGTAGCCGACGCCCTCAGCAGAAAATCCTCGGCTTATTTCTTAACTGAGCAGCCTCAGCTATTACAAGACTTGCAAGATCTGCAGATAGAGGTTGTTCTACCTGGACAAAATGGTTTGCTGGCTAACCTCGAAGTGAAGTCATCGCTAGTGGAGAGAATCAAGGAAGCTTTGCCTAATGATGCCAGATTCCGAAGGCTGAGAGAAAGAACAGAAGTAGGCCTGCAGACGGGACTTCGCATCCACGAGGACGGAACATTAAGGTGCGGAAATCGCCTATGTGTTCCAAATGGAGAATTAAGGCAGGAATTGATGACAGAAGCCCATAGCTCCATATACTCTGTTCATCCAGGAGGGACCAAGATGTACCGGGACCTAAGACAATATTACTGGTGGCATGGAATGAAAAGAGAGATTGCCCGATTTGTGGCAAAATGCTTAGTCTGCCAGCAGGTGAAGGCCGAGCACCAAAGGACTGCAGGTATGTTGCAGCCGCTTCCCATCCCTGAATGGAAGTGGGAGTATATTACCATGGACTTCGTTACTGGATTTCCAAGAAGCCCTAGTGGAAAGGATGCAGTATGGGTCATCGTGGATCGACTCACTAAGTCGGCTCACTTTTTGCCGTTCAGAGTCGGACAATCCACGGAAGTACTAGCCGACATGTATATGCGTCAGATCATAAAATTACATGGAGTGCCGGTTAGTATTGTATCAGATCGAGACTTGAGATTTACATCTCACTTCTGGCGAAGCATGCAAGAGAGTCTCGGCACCAGGCTCAAATTCAGTACTGCCTATCATCCCCAGACAGATGGCCAATCAGAGCGCACAATTCAGATTCTAGAAGATATGCTGCAATCTTGTATACTGGACTTCGGAGGATCTTGGGAAGATCACCTGCACTTAGTGGAGTTCTCCTACAACAACAGCTATCAGGCAAGCATTCAGATGGCACCTTACGAGGCACTATACGGAAGGAAGTGCAGATCTCCAATATGCTGGAGCGACGTTGGCGAACGTCAAATACTGGGTCCAGAGTTGGTAACAGAGACAGGGGAGAAAGTAAAGCAGATTCAGAACTGTAAACCCCCTGAATTTTTTTAAATTTTCAAAACTGGATTTTTCATAATTTTCTGGAATTTTTTGGGAATTTTCTGTAATTTAAAAATAGGGTTTTAATTATTCAATGATTTTTAAATGATAATAAACTGTATTAAAATATTATAAAAATATTATTTTTGGATGTAAAATGAAAAACTGGACTCAGGGTAATTTTCTGGGATTTTATTGGGCCTCAGACCTATTTTGAAAAGCCTAAATTCTATTTTCTAAATTAATTAATTAATTAATTAATATTATTATTATTATTAATTCTATTTTTATTTTTTATATTTAGTTTTGGGCCCGGCCCGGCCCAGTGGGCCGAGCCCGTTAGCAGCCAGCCCAGCCCAGCCGTTAACGGGTCGGGCGGGTCGGCCAGACCCGGATCCGCGCCCGACCCGACCCATTACCGGTCTCCCCTGTCCCCACGACTTCTTCTCCCCGAATTCTCCGCCGGCCGCCGCGCTCTCCGGCGCCACGACCGCGCCTCATCCCCACGACCTCCCCCGGCCCGCCTCGCCCGGCCACGACCCTCCCCCGAGTCCCCTATAAAAGCCTACCCCCTCCGGCCTTTCTCCCCCAAGCTAGCCGAAACCCTAACCCTAACCACCCTAGATCCGGCCACCTCCGTCCCCTTCCCCGGCGCCGACGAACCCCCTCCTCCTCTCCTCCGGCTGACGCCGCTCCACCCGCCGAGCTTTCCCCCCCAGGCGTCCGCAGCAGCACCCGCGGCTGCTCTTCCCCTCCGCCGCTGCCGAGCCGCCCGCGTCCTCGCCGTAGCCGCCGTCCGACGACCCCGCCGGACCTCCCAGGGCCTCGCCGACCGTCGGCCAGTTCCCCAGAGCCCCGGACACGGCCGAGGATACCCGGACACGCTGTTGGACACACGGACACAGTTGACACGTGTCAAGGACACGATTCGGACACAGCAAACCCCGGTTTCTCGGGTCCCCTTCAGGTACTCGTAACTTGCACCTCGAATCTCTGTTTTCGATTCCGTAAATTTCTACGCGAAGCCTGCATGACCCTCTCAGTGCCCGGACAAACTGTTCGGGGCATCGCGTCCTGTGGTGATCGCACACCGCGATCCAAAAACAGGAAAAACCAGACCCTGTTTCACCCCGGAACTGAGTACGCCCCGCCAAACGGGACGACTTGGTCGCGCGCGGTCTTCACAGATACGTGCGCCTCGTCGATACGGACGTGTGGGATTTCGCGAAAGCTGATTCGGGTGTGCGTGCACACCGAAATCAACGCGTATCCGCGGACATCGCCCCGTATCCGTACTTTCTGGAACGCGCCCTAACTTTGTGTACACACGTCGGATCGAGACGAAACTTGCGCCATCGGACTCGTAGCGATACGCTGGTCCTGTGGGTCAAGTTTGGTTCGATTCTGAGAACGTTGACGAAATCGCGTGTCGTGGGCCCCACAGGCCCCGCTCGACGGGCGATTTTGTGATCGGCTCATCGGAATTCAATTCTGAAAGTTCCGTTGGGTTCGTATCAGCGTTTCTGACCTGTGGACACTAAGTTTGGTGAATTTGGAGACCTTTGCCCCTGACGCATTTTTTCGGTGCAAAGCGGGCCCGCATGTGGATCCCGTTTTGACCCGAAACTGTCGTTTCTGCCCTTGTCTCCAAATTGGACCCAAGGACAGGCGTTTCTAGCTGATTGATATTTTCTGGATCTGATGGTGATGTTTGTTTCAGCAACCGGAGTACCGCCTGCAAATCCAATCGAAGTCAGAGCCGAAATCATAGCCGGAACCACAGGCAAGTGTACCTCGCCAAAACTTGCAGTCTTTGCTAAATATTCCCTGGTTTAGTTATATATCAGAGGGCAAGTATACCTTGCCAACTTTACAGTCTTGTTGCATATTTCCTTGTTTTAGTTATAACTTGTTTTAACTGCTTAACCTAGGAAACGTGTGACGTACCGAGTGTCCGATCATAGTCGGGTGCCAACATCGTACGCGGTGTTGGGTACGTCATTTAGAGATGGATATTCGATACCCTTACTCTTGGTACTTGTCCTATCAAGTACAACAAAACCCAGGACACTTGACACTATCATGGACAGAATCTTCTTGAGATATTCACGATGATTCTGCATAGGATACAGGTATGACATGGACAGTTTATTCCTAGACATTATATGACTGCTGCATTAGTTATGATCTTGCGTGTCATGGACATGAGACGTGGATTACATTGGGTGGGGAGAGACACACAGGCTACAGGCTGTTTTCATATATATATATTATTAGTGTGAGGTCGTAGACTCTCCAGCAGAGCTAGACCCTTTACGTGTTATTACTGCTACCGGCTCCCCGACACAGAGCTTGTAGCGGTCTCAGCCTGAGTTCTAGTGATGCTCTCAACTTGCATTTATCACTTAGCTGGTTACATAGTTCACCCTGCTGTCTCCTTTATTTTTGCACTGCTTATGTTTTGGCTTGTATTTTCTGTACCTTGTTATGTCCCCTGAGGACCTGGAATGGATGATGTCCCCAGGTATAGCTGAAGCGATCCATCCAGAGATACCCCGTACCGGAGCACTTCCAGGAGCTGTACCAGGAACTGAAGACGAGCTCGCACCAGAGGACTTCTCCTGAGCATTGGCCGTATGTAGTTAGTTATTTCTGTTTCTATTTCCAGTTCCTTTATTTTCTGTCTATTTGCTTGGATGTATCAGACATAATCTCGGATTGTTCACCGAGATATTTATTGAGATTTGACAGTTATTCTGTTGCATTATTTCTGGCATTTAATCGGTGATTATCAGTTGTGGATGAGAATAGATTAGCCTATGATCTGTATCATTGCTCTGTTTCCTGTTAGACTACAGCTTAAGCATGCCCTGATGGATCAATTAAATTGGGGTGTCCATCGGTGCGTGCTGCTGGCCATTGCCACGCTTCTCTAGTCCCTCGTCATTTTGGGACTAGGGCGTGACATGGTTTTTGTGGTGGCCCATGCAGGTCTACGACTAATTTGTTCGGTTTCAACTCAGGGACCGAACAGGCCTGCAATAAAGCTAGGATAAGTTTTTAGGATCTCATCCACCTGCTTGAATCGTTCTTGATATCTATTCGAATTAAATTATTAACTTGCATCCTGCCTTGATTCCTGTGCGCCTCTTATCGTTTGTATTTGATACAGGGAAATGGACCCACAAGCCAGCAACGAGGCTCATGAAGAAACACCACAACCCGTTGTGGTTACCCAAGAAGACGATGTGATACCAGTCGGTGAAGGCCAATCATCACAAGGCAGTCAAGCAAGTCAGCCTGCCTCAATAATCCATCAAGATAGCGTTCCACCCTCAACGCAGCCTACTCCACCGATGCCTTCCTTCCCACTGGGACCGCCTATGGACGAACAGCAGATGTTCCGCATGTTCTACATAATGATGCAAGCCTATCAAAGGGTGCAACAAGAAGCTCAACAAAACCAATCGGAGAACTCCATCGATAGAACCAGCTCGGAGTCACTGAGGCCAAACAGTTCAAATGCAACCGCCTTCGACGAGGACGTCCTTACTGCAGCAAGACCCGTGGAGTGCACCACAAGGATCGAGTCCAGCCAAAAGCGGTCGTATGCGTCAGCACCAGACCAAGCACAACAGGAAAGAGCTGCAAAACGACCACAGATAAATCCACTACCAAGGGCAGCATCAGGAGCCTTCTTCCTTCCTACATGTCACTACTGTGGCAAGGTAGGCCACCTTGCTAAGGAATGCCGACGTAGATTGGGACAATGTCTATCTTGTGGATCCAAGAAGCATTCGGCAAGGGATTGCCCTGAACGTCGAGAGAAAGCAGTGGTGATTCACCAACCAACCACATCAACACCAGCACCACAGGAAGAACCTTCAAAGAAGCCTCATATGCAGCAGCCACCCGAAGCATCTCCGCAAGTACTACCTACCTGTCAACACTGTCACAAGCAAGGCCACACTGAGAGCAGGTGCAGACGTAAGTTAGGATTATGCCTGATTTGCGGAACCAATGAACACTTGGCCAAGGATTGTCCCCAACATCGGGAGAAAGCATCGACAAATCTTCAGCCCGCCACATCAGCCCCAGCTGGAGTACCACAGGCAGAAATCGCAAAGAAGTCTCAGCTGCACCCGCCACCAGAAGCATCTCCATCGGCAATACCTGTCTGTCCATATTGTCGCAAGCGAGGCCACACCGAGGACGAATGCAGACGAAAGAAGAGATTATGCATAGCTTGCGGATCCAGTCAGCATTCATTCAAAGAATGCCCTGAGCGTCGAGACAGAGTACCAACAGGTAACCAGCAAGTGTTACCAGCACCACGGTCAGCCTCTCCAGCATTGCAAGCTTCACCAATACCGAGGCCACCCTTGGTAACCCAGGCAACACTCTTCCGGCAGACTCAACAGCAGCAGAGGAAGCAACTGCAAGGAACCGGACAAACTCCAGCGAAGACCGTGGAGAACGCGCCGACTCGTGGAATAGCTGATGCGCGTAAGTGATTTATAGTTATCCGTTTCTAGTCTTGCTTTAGCTCGTACCTCTTGGTTCGTGACCTCAGCCCCAACCTAGTAATTTGCAAATTGTTAATAACAACCTGGTTTTCATAAAAGTTATAATTTTAACTAGATTTTCCTGGAAAGTGTAAACTTTCAAATTTTTTTTTTTGGGAAAACGGTACTTCCCTAAGTATCTTGTGATGTATTTTCAAACGATGTTGCGACCGCGTCATCTCTGCTGACCGGTTATTCTTTGATTGCGAGGACGCAATCCTCTTAAGGGGGGTAGATTGTAAACCCCCTGAATTTTTTTAAATTTTCAAAACTGGATTTTTCACAATTTTCTGGAATTTTCTGGAATTTTTCTGTAATTTAAAAATAGGGTTTTAATTATTCAATAATTTTTAAATGATAATAAACAGTATTAAAATATTATGAAAATATTATTTTTGGATGTAAAATGAAAAACTGGACTCAGGGTAATTTTCTGGGATTTTATTGGGCCTCAGACCTATTTTGAAAAGCCTAAATTCTATTTTCTAAATTAATTAATTAATTAATTAATATTATTATTATTATTAATTCTATTTTTATTTTTTATATTTAGTTTTGGGCCCGGCCCGGCCCAGTGGGCCGAGCCCGTTAGCAGCCAGCCCAGCCCAGCCGTTAACGGGTCGGGCGGGTCGGCCAGACCCGGATCCGCGCCCGACCCGACCCATTACCTGTCTCCCCTGTCCCCACGACTTCTTCTCCCCGAATTCTCCGCCGGCCGCCGCGCTCTCCGGCGCCACGACCGCGCCTCATCCCCACGACCTCCCCCGGCCCGCCTCGCCCGGCCACGACCCTCCCCCGAGTCCCCTATAAAAGCCTACCCCCTCCGGCCTTTCTCCCCCAAGCTAGCCGAAACCCTAACCCTAACCACCCTAGATCCGGCCACCTCCGTCCCCTTCCCCGGCGCCGACGAACCCCCTCCTCCTCTCCTCCGGCTGACGCCGCTCCACCCGCCGAGCTTTCCCCCCCAGGCGTCCGCAGCAGCACCCGCGGCTGCTCTTCCCCTCCGCCGCTGCCGAGCCGCCCGCGTCCCCTCCGCCGCTGCCGAGCCGCCCGCGTCCTCGCCGTAGCCGCCGTCCGACGACCCCGCCGGACCTCCCAGGGCCTCGCCGACCGTCGGCCAGTTCCCCAGAGCCCCGGACACGGCCGAGGATACCCGGACACGCTGCTGGACACACGGACACAGTTGACACGTGTCAAGGACACGATTCGGACACAGCAAACCCCGGTTTCTCGGGTCCCCTTCAGGTACTCGTAACTTGCACCTCGAATCTCTGTTTTCGATTCCGTAAATTTCTACGCGAAGCCTGCATAACCCTCTCGGTGCCCGGACAAACTGTTCGGGGCATCGCGTCCTGTGGTGATCGCACACCGCGATCCAAAAACAGGAAAAATCAGACCCTGTTTCACCCCGGAACTGAGTACGCCCCGCCAAACGGGACGACTTGGTCGCGCGCGGTCTTCACAGATACGTGCGCCTCGTCGATACGGACGTGTGGGATTTCGCGGAAGCTGATTCGGGTGTGCGTGCACACCGAAATCAACGCGTATCCGCGGACATCGCCCCGTATCCGTACTTTCTGGAACGTGCCCTAACTTTGTGTACACACGTCGGATCGAGACGAAACTTGCGCCATCGGACTCGTAGCGATACGCTGGTCCTGTGGGTCAAGTTTGGTTCGATTCTGAGAACGTTGACGAAATTGCGTGTCGTGGGCCCCACAGGCCCCGCTCGACGGGCGATTTTGTGATCGGCTTATCGGAATTCAATTCTGAAAGTTCCGTTGGGTTCGTATCAGCGTTTCTGACCTGTGGACACTAAGTTTGGTGAATTTGGAGACCTTTGCCCCTGACGCATTTTTTCGGTGCAAAGCGGGCCCGCATGTGGACCCCGTTTTGACCCGAAACTGTCGTTTCTGCCCTTGTCTCCAAATTGGACCCAAGGACAGACGTTTCTAGCTGATTGATATTTTCTGGATCTGATGGTGATGTTTGTTTCAGCAACCGGAGTACCGCTTGCAAATCCAACCGAAGTCAGAGCCGAAATCATAGCCGGAACCACAGGCAAGTGTACCTCGCCAAAACTTGCAGTCTTTGCTAAATATTCCCTGGTTTAGTTATATATCAGAGTGCAAGTATACCTTGCCAACTTTACAGTCTTGTTGCATATTTCCTTGTTTTAGTTATAACTTGTTTTAACTGCTTAACCTAGGAAACGTGTGACGTACCGAGTGTCCGATCATAGTCGGGTGCCAACATCGTACGCGGTGTTGGGTACGTCATTTAGAGATGGATATTCGATACCCTTACTCTTGGTACTTGTCCTATCAAGTACAACAAAACCCAGGACACTTGACACTATCATGGACAGAATCTTCTTGAGATATTCACGATGATTCTGCATAGGATACAGGTATGACATGGACAGTTTATTCCTAGACATTATATGACTGCTGCATTAGTTATGATCTTGCGTGTCATGGACATGAGACGTGGATTACATTGGGTGGGGAGAGACACACAGGCTACAGGCTGTTTTCATATATATATATTATTAGTGTGAGGTCGTAGACTCTCCAGCAGAGCTAGACCCTTTACGTGTTATTACTGCTACCGGCTTCCCGACACAGAGCTTGTAGCGGTCTCAGCCTGAGTTCTAGTGATGCTCTCAACTTGCATTTATCACTTAGCTGGTTACATAGTTCACCCTGCTGTCTCCTTTATTTTTGCACTGCTTATGTTTTGGCTTGTATTTTCTGTACCTTGTTATGTCCCCTGAGGACCTGGAATGGATGATGTCCCCAGGTATAGCTGAAGCGATCCATCCAGAGATACCCCGTACCGGAGCACTTCCAGGAGCTGTACCAGGAACTGAAGACGAGCTCGCACCAGAGGATTTCTCCTGAGCATTGGCCGTATGTAGTTAGTTATTTCTGTTTCTATTTCCAGTTCCTTTATTTTCTGTCTATTTGCTTGGATGTATCAGACATAATCTCGGATTGTTCACCGAGATATTTATTGAGATTTGACAGTTATTCTGTTGCATTATTTCTGGCATTTAATCGGTGATTATCAGTTGTGGATGAGAATAGATTAGCCTATGATCTGTATCATTGCTCTGTTTCCTGTTAGACTACAGCTTAAGCATGCCCTGATGGATCAATTAAATTGGGGTGTCCATCGGTGCGTGCTGCTGGCCATTGCCACGCTTCTCTAGTCCCTCGTCATTTTGGGACTAGGGCGTGACATGGTTTTTGTGGTGGCCCATGCAGGTCTACGACTAATTTGTTCGGTTTCAACTCAGGGACCGAACAGGCCTGCAATAAAGCTAGGATAAGTTTTTAGGATCTCATCCACCTGCTTGAATCGTTCTTGATATCTATTCGAATTAAATTATTAACTTGCATCCTGCCTTGATTCCTGTGCGCCTCTTATCGTTTGTATTTGATACAGGGAAATGGACCCACAAGCCAGCAACGAGGCTCATGAAGAAACACCACAACCCGTTGTGGTTACCCAAGAAGACGATGTGATACCAGTCGGTGAAGGCCAATCATCACAAGGCAGTCAAGCAAGTCAGCCTGCCTCAATAATCCATCAAGATAGCGTTCCACCCTCAACGCAGCCTACTCCACCGATGCCTTCCTTCCCACTGGGACCGCCTATGGACGAACAGCAGATGTTCCGCATGTTCTACATAATGATGCAAGCCTATCAAAGGGTGCAACAAGAAGCTCAACAAAACCAATCGGAGAACTCCATCGATAGAACCAGCTCGGAGTCACTGAGGCCAAACAGTTCAAATGCAACCGCCTTCGACGAGGACGTCCTTACTGCAGCAAGACCCGTGGAGTGCACCACAAGGATCGAGTCCAGCCAAAAGCGGTCGTATGCGTCAGCACCAGACCAAGCACAACAGGAAAGAGCTGCAAAACGACCACAGATAAATCCACTACCAAGGGCAGCATCAGGAGCCTTCTTCCTTCCTACATGTCACTACTGTGGCAAGGTAGGCCACCTTGCTAAGGAATGCCGACGTAGATTGGGACAATGTCTATCTTGTGGATCCAAGAAGCATTCGGCAAGGGATTGCCCTGAACGTCGAGAGAAAGCAGTGGTGATTCACCAACCAACCACATCAACACCAGCACCACAGGAAGAACCTTCAAAGAAGCCTCATATGCAGCAGCCACCCGAAGCATCTCCGCAAGTACTACCTACCTGTCAACACTGTCACAAGCAAGGCCACACTGAGAGCAGGTGCAGACGTAAGTTAGGATTATGCCTGATTTGCGGAACCAATGAACACTTGGCCAAGGATTGTCCCCAACATCGGGAGAAAGCATCGACAAATCTTCAGCCCGCCACATCAGCCCCAGCTGGAGTACCACAGGCAGAAATCGCAAAGAAGTCTCAGCTGCACCCGCCACCAGAAGCATCTCCATCGGCAATACCTGTCTGTCCATATTGTCGCAAGCGAGGCCACACCGAGGACGAATGCAGACGAAAGAAGAGATTATGCATAGCTTGCGGATCCAGTCAGCATTCATTCAAAGAATGCCCTGAGCGTCGAGACAGAGTACCAACAGGTAACCAGCAAGTGTTACCAGCACCACGGTCAGCCTCTCCAGCATTGCAAGCTTCACCAATACCGAGGCCACCCTTGGTAACCCAGGCAACACTCTTCCGGCAGACTCAACAGCAGCAGAGGAAGCAACTGCAAGGAACCGGACAAACTCCAGCGAAGACCGTGGAGAACGCGCCGACTCGTGGAATAGCTGATGCGCGTAAGTGATTTATAGTTATCCGTTTCTAGTCTTGCTTTAGCTCGTGCCTCTTGGTTCGTGACCTCAGCCCCAACCTAGTAATTTGCAAATTGTTAATAACAACCTGGTTTTCATAAAAGTTATAATTTTAACTAGATTTTCCTGGAAAGTGTAAACTTTCAATTTTTTTTTTTTGGGAAAACGGTACTTCCCTAAGTATCTTGTGATGTATTTTCAAACGATGTTGCGACCGCGTCATCTCTGTTGACCGGTTATTCTTTGATTGCGAGGACGCAATCCTCTTAAGGGGGGTAGATTGTAAACCCCCTGAATTTTTTTAAATTTTCAAAACTGGATTTTTCACAATTTTCTGGAATTTTCTGGAATTTTTCTGTAATTTAAAAATAGGGTTTTAATTATTCAATAATTTTTAAATGATAATAAACAGTATTAAAATATTATAAAAATATTATTTTTGGATGTAAAATGAAAAACTGGACTCAGGGTAATTTTCTGGGATTTTATTGGGCCTCAGACCTATTTTGAAAAGCCTAAATTCTATTTTCTAAATTAATTAATTAATTAATATTATTATTATTATTAATTCTATTTTTATTTTTTATATTTAGTTTTGGGCCCGGCCCGGCCCAGTGGGCCGAGCCCGTTAGCAGCCAGCCCAGCCCAGCCGTTAACGGGTCGGGCGGGTCGGCCAGACCCGGATCCGCGCCCGACCCGACCCATTACCTGTCTCCCCTGTCCCCACGACTTCTTCTCCCCGAATTCTCCGCCGGCCGCCGCGCTCTCCGGCGCCACGACCGCGCCTCATCCCCACGACCTCCCCCGGCCCGCCTCGCCCGGCCACGACCCTCCCCCGAGTCCCCTATAAAAGTCTACCCCCTCCGGCCTTTCTCCCCCAAGCTAGCCGAAACCCTAACCCTAACCACCCTAGATCCGGCCACCTCCGTCCCCTTCCCCGGCGCCGACGAACCCCCTCCTCCTCTCCTCCGGCTGACGCCGCTCCACCCGCCGAGCTTTCCCCCCCAGGCGTCCGCAGCAGCACCCGCGGCTGCTCTTCCCCTCCGCCGCTGCCGAGCCGCCCGCGTCCCCTCCGCCGCTGCCGAGCCGCCCGCGTCCTCGCCGTAGCCGCCGTCCGACGACCCCGCCGGACCTCCCAGGGCCTCGCCGACCGTCGGCCAGTTCCCCAGAGCCCCGGACACGGCCGAGGATACCCGGACACGCTGCTGGACACACGGACACAGTTGACACGTGTCAAGGACACGATTCGGACACAGCAAACCCCGGTTTCTCGGGTCCCCTTCAGGTACTCGTAACTTGCACCTCGAATCTCTGTTTTCGATTTCGTAAATTTCTACGCGAAGCCTGCATGACCCTCTCGGTGCCCGGACAAACTGTTCGGGGCATCGCGTCCTGTGGTGATCGCACACCGCGATCCAAAAACAGGAAAAACCAGACCATGTTTCACCCCGGAACTGAGTACGCCCCGCCAAACGGGACGACTTGGTCGCGCGCGGTCTTCACAGATACGTGCGCCTCGTCGATACGGACGTGTGGGATTTCGCGGAAGCTGATTCGGGTGTGCGTGCACACCGAAATCAACGCGTATCCGCGGACATCGCCCCGTATCCGTACTTTCTGGAACGTGCCCTAACTTTGTGTACACACGTCGGATCGAGACGAAACTTGCGCCATCGGACTCGTAGCGATACGCTGGTCCTGTGGGTCAAGTTTGGTTTGATTCTGAGAACGTTGACGAAATCGCGTGTCGTGGGCCCCACAGGCCCCGCTCGACGGGCGATTTTGTGATCGGCTCATCGGAATTCAATTCTGAAAGTTCCGTTGGGTTCGTATCAGCGTTTTTGACCTGTGGACACTGAGTTTGGTGAATTTGGAGACCTTTGCCCCTGACGCATTTTTTCGGTGCAAAGCGGGCCCGCATGTGGACCCCGTTTTGACCCGAAACTGTCGGTTCTGCCCGTCTCCAAATTGGACCCAAGGACAGACGTTTCTAGCTGATTGATATTTTCTGGATCTGATGGTGATGTTTGTTTCAGCAACCGGAGTACCGCTTGCAAATCCAACCGAAGTCAGAGCCGAAATCATAGCCGGAACCACAGGCAAGTGTACCTCGCCAAAACTTGCAGTCTTTGCTAAATATTCCCTGGTTTAGTTATATATCAGAGGGCAAGTATACCTTGCCAACTTTACAGTCTTGTTGCATATTTCCTTGTTTTAGTTATAACTTGTTTTAACTGCTTAACCTAGGAAACGTGTGACGTACCGAGTGTCCGATCATAGTCGGGTGCCAACATCGTACGCGGTGTTGGGTACGTCATTTAGAGATGGATATTCGATACCCTTACTCTTGGTACTTGTCCTATCAAGTACAACAAAACCCAGGACACTTGACACTATCATGGACAGAATCTTCTTGAGATATTCACGATGATTCTGCATAGGATACAGGTATGACATAGACAGTTTATTCCTAGATATTATATGACTGCTGCATTAGTTATGATCTTGCGTGTCATGGACATGAGACGTGGATTACATTGGGTGGGGAGAGACACACAGGCTACAGGCTGTTTTCATATATATATATTATTAGTGTGAGGTCGTAGACTCTCCAGCAGAGCTAGACCCTTTACGTGTTATTACTGCTACCGGCTCCCCGACACAGAGCTTGTAGCGGTCTCAGCCTGAGTTTTAGTGATGCTCTCAACTTGCATTTATCACTTAGCTGGTTACATAGTTCACCCTGCTGTCTCCTTTATTTTTGCACTGCTTATGTTTTGGCTTGTATTTTCTGTACCTTGTTATGTCCCCTGAGGACCTGGAATGGATGATGTCCCCAGGTATAGCTGAAGCGATCCATCCAGAGATACCCCGTACCGGAGCACTTCCAGGAGCTGTACCAGGAACTGAAGACGAGCTCGCACCAGAGGACTTCTCCTGAGCATTGGCCGTATGTAGTTAGTTATTTCTGTTTCTATTTCCAGTTCCTTTATTTTCTGTCTATTTGCTTGGATGTATCAGACATAATCTCGGATTGTTCACCGAGATATTTATTGAGATTTGACAGTTATTCTGTTGCATTATTTCTGGCATTTAATCGGTGATTATCAGTTGTGGATGAGAATAGATTAGCCTATGATCTGTATCATTGCTCTGTTTCCTGTTAGACTACAGCTTAAGCATGCCCTGATGGATCAATTAAATTGGGGTGTCCATCGGTGCGTGCTGCTGGCCATTGCCACGCTTCTCTAGTCCCTCGTCATTTTAGGACTGGGGCGTGACAAGAACCATCTCCGTGCAGCCCAAGATAGACAGAAGCATTGGGCCGATGCACACAGACGACCCCTGGAGTTCAAGGAAGGAGAGCATGTATTTTTGAGGATCTCGCCCACTAGAGATACAATCAGATTTGGCAGCAAAGGCAAGTTAAGTCCAAGGTACATTGGGCCATTTGATATCTTGGAGCGCATTGGTGCGGTGGCTTACCGTCTTGCATTACCTCCATCCTTAGAGGGAGTGCATGACGTATTCCATGTCTCACAACTGAGGAGATATGTGACGGACCCAAGTCATATAGTTGATCATTCTGAGATTTCGGTGGGACCTAGCCTGAGATACGAAGAACAGCCAGTGGGTATACTCGACACCAGCGAGAAGACACTGCGAGGACAGACAATCAGGCTGGTTCGAGTAGCTTGGAAGCAGCACTCTCCTGGCGAATCGACCTGGGAGCGAGAAGATGTTATGCGGCAGCGTTATCCGCACCTATTTGCAGAATCAGGTAGAACCTAAGCATTCTTTAATTCAGAAAATCTTGCCTTCATAGTTTACCCTTCGATTGCGAGGACGCAATCCTCTTAAGGGGGGTAGATTGTAAACACCCTATATTTTTAGTTTTTTAAAATCAATTTTTGGAATTAATATGCAATTTTTTCAGAAATTTACATAGGCCCTGTAGTGAATTTGTAATTTTTAATTGCCAATAAATAACAATAAAATGAAATGAAAATATGATTTTATGGTGTAAAATAGAAAACCGGACTTAGGATAATTTTCTGGGATTTTATTGGGCCTCGGACCTATTTTTAAAAGCCTAAAAACTATTTTCTAATTAAATTAATTTATTATTATTATTATTATTATTATTATTATTATTTATTTTTACTGTTAATTACTGTTTTGGGCCCGGCCCGGCCCAGTGGGCCGAGCCCGTTAGAACCCAGCCCACCGCTGTTAACGGGTCGGGCGGGTCGGCCAGACCCGAACCCGCGCCCGACCCGACCCGCATCTTCACCCCCAACCCACGACTCCCTCTCCCCGCAGACTCCGCCGGCGCTGAGTTTTCCGGCCGGCCACGTCCTCCTCCACGACCGCCTCCCCCTCCGAAACCCTCGCCCACGTCGCCCCGGCCGAACCCCTCCCTCGAGCCCTATTTAAATCCCCTCTCCTCCGCCTCCCTTTCCCCCCAAGCCGAAACCCTAACCCTAACCACCCCGAACTCCGGCGACCGCCGTCCCCTCCCCTAGCCCTTGCCCTCGGCCGAGCACCACGCCGGAGCCTCCCATCTCCACCCTTCCTCTTCTTCCTCCGCCTCCCAGCCATTTCCCCCTCCTCCTCCGGCTGTTCTCCCCTCCGCCGGCCCCTCGCCTCCACCGTGTCCGCCAACAGGAGACACGGACACAGTGAAGCCCAGCCCTAGGCCGGACACCGCAGGACACGAACTCGCGTGTCGGACACAGGAAAACCCCGGTTTCTCGGGTCCCCTTCAGGTACTCGTAACTTGCACCTCGGATCTCTGTTTTCGATTCTGTAAATTTCTATGCGAAGCCTGTATAACCCTCTCGGTGCCCGGACAAACCGCTCGGGGCATCGCATCCTGTGGTGATCGCACACCGCGATCCAAAAACAGGAAAAACCAGACCATGTTTCACCCCGGAACTGATTGCGCCCCGCCAAACGGGACGACTTGGTCGCGTGCGGTCTTCACAGATACGTGCGCGTCGTTGATACGGATGTGTGGGATTTCGCGGAAGCTGATTCGGGTGTGCGTGCACACCGGAATCAACGCGTATCCGCGGACATCGCCCCGTATCCGACTTTTCTGCAATTTACCCTAACTTCGTGCACACACGTTAGATCGAGACGAAACTTGCACCATCGGACTCGTAGCGATACGCTGGTCCTGTGGGTCAAGTTTGGTTCGATTCTGAGAACGTTGACGAAATCGCGTGTCGTGAGCCCCACAGGCCCCGCTCGACGGACGATTTCGCGATCGGCTCATCGGAATTCAAATCTGAAAGTTCCGTTGGGTTCGTATCAGCGTTCCTGACCTGTTGACACTAAGTTTGGTGAATTTGGAGACCGTTGACCCTGACACGTTTTTCGGTGCAAAGCGGGCCCACCGGTGGACCCCGTTTTGGGCCGAAATTGCCGTTTTTGCCCTTGTCTCCAAATTGGACCCAAGGACAGGCGATCCTAGCTGTTTGACACCTTCTGAGCGTGATGGTACTGTTTATTTCAGCTTTCGGAGACATCTCTGGAAATTTTCGAAAACCAGGACCTAAGTGGAATCCAAACCTCAGGCAAGTGCACCTTGCCAAACTTGCAGTCATTATTTTCATATTTACTGTAAAAATACTCTGCTGGATTTCTTGTGCAAATTCATATAAACTGATTTAAACTGCTTAACCTAGGGAACGTATGACGTACCTAGTGTCCGATCATAGTCGGGTGCCGACACCGTACGCGGTGTTGGGTTCGTCATTTAGAGATAGATTTACAATCCCCTTACTTTGTACTTGACCTATCAAGTACCCTACAACCCAGGACACTTGACACTATCATGGACAGAATCCTCCTGAGATATTCGTGGTGATTCTGTATAGGATACAGGACTTGCTAGAGACAGTTATTTATAGACAGTATGACTTGTTGCATTAGTCATAATCCCGCTGACATGGACATGAGACGTTATGGTCATGGCTTGCGTGATTACATTGGGTGGGGAGAGACACACAGGCTACAGGCTGTTCTATATATATATCTACTATTATTGTGAGGTTGTAGACCCTCCAGCAGAGCTAGACCCTTTACGTGTTATTACTGCTACCGGCTCCTCGACACAGAGCTTGTAGCGGTCTCAGCCTGAGTACTAGTGTTGCTCTCATTTGCATATCACATAGATGGTTACTTAGTTTACCCTGTTGTTCATTTATTTATTGCACTGCTTATTCATTTGGCTTGTTTTATTTTGTGCCTTGCTATGTCCACTGAGGACCTGGAATGGATTATGTCCCCAGGTTTAGCTGAGGAGCAGTAACCCGAGGTATACGGGACCGGAGCTGAGACTATTGTTGGAGCAGAACCGAACACTGAAGACGAGGTGACTGCCGAGGACTTCTCCTGAGTGCCTGTTCCAGTACTCATTTATTTATTTCATGTTTATATTTCTTGTTCCTGGCCTATAGAGCCAGCTTATTCAGACTATAGTCAGATTGTTCCTCCGACTGACTTGCTGTGATGTTGTTGCTACTTATTTCCATTTGATTATGCAGTTAATTTCTTTATCTTTATGGATGAGATTAGTGTGACTTGTTGTAGTAGACCTTATTTACAGCTTAAGTACGCCCTGATGATTCTATTAAATTGGGTTATCCATCGGTGCGTACTGCTGGCCATTGCCACGCATCTCCAGTCCCTCGGCATTTTGGGACTGGGGCGTGACATGGGATGTGTATAGCCCGACCCCAAAAGTATATGAATTTATATACACTTTTCATCCATGAAAGTGAAAATCTAAACCATATTTTACTTTTCATTTAACAAACATGCCACAAAGCAAGCAAATTTTTTCCCCATCAAAACGGACATGATTAAAACTTTTTTTTTACAACACTGCTTTTCAAATCGTGCCAGCGCGACCTCTAGTGTGACCACATTGACGTCGCATGCTTGTGAATCCATTACTCTGCATCCAAAATAAACTATGAGAAGCGTACAGAAGAATCAAGGCAGGATGCAAGTCAATAAATTATTTTGAAGTCGATATAGAGGTAAATGATGATTCAAACAAGTGGATGAGATCCTCTCACTTATCCTATCTTTATCGCAGGCTTGCTCAGTTCCTTAGTTGAAACCGAAACAATTTAGTCGTAGACCTGCATGGGCCACCACAAAAACCATGTCACGCCCCAGTCCCAAAATACCGAGGGACTGGACACGTGGCAATGGCCAGCAGCACACACCAATGGGCAAACCCAATTTAATGGACCCATTAGGGTGTACTTAAGCTGTAAAACAACAGTAAATAGGTCTACGAAACAAGTCACAGTCTATTCTAATCTCATCTACAGAAAGTAATCACAGATCAAAGCCAGAATAATCAAAATAAAATATAATCTAACAAGTCTCAATAAAAAGTGACTCGGGGAACAACCCGAGAATAAGTTTGATACATCAATTCAATAGACAGGTAATAAAGTATGAACCAGGTTAAACCAAAGAATAGGTCTAGTCTCCATGAACATGCAACCATGCTAAAATAAAATACATTCCAAATACGTATATCGGGAACGGGGAGTGACACTGACTGGATGTAGAGAATTTCTGCCCTACCTACTACCGGCCACAGGAAAGAGTAGTTGCAGAGGTCTGACCAGTGTCGACAGTCATCTTAGAAACCATTTATTTATCTCTCCAGCTTAGACATTTGGCATATTATATATATTTAAAATTTATTGTGCTTTATTGGTAGACTATTTAGATTTGGATTTGGTTGTAGTTGTGACTTTGTGATTCCATTTTTTTATTTGACATCATGTCTTTATCTTCCTCTAGTGTTATTGTGATTGAGTATTTATTTTCATATCATTATAATATTGTCCCCTTTTGGAATTGAGATATCATTTACATGTTTAACTTATATTATTGTGTGAGATTGATTAGATAGTATTGTGACCTAGACATCGTTATACCGTCGATGTTGCGGCATAGAGTGGACGTACTCACGTACTCATGCCCTAACATCGGGTGTGAATCGTGACACCCTACCAACAGGCGGTGGTCGAGATCTGACCGCACGTCGAAGTTCCTCGAGTCGTCGCCGTCGTTCCGCGAGTCGACCAGCCCTAATCCTAAGTCGGGAGCTCGTCTGCCCATGGCCCCTCAAAACAGGTTTTCTTGGAGGAGAGAGAGAGGGGGTTGGTCGGGAGGGTGGGCCCCACAATTTTTATAAAAGTGATTTGAGAAAGCAGGTTTTCACCTGCACTCCAAAAACAGCGTTTAAACAGTGATTTAGGAGAGCATATTTCAAAGTATGGGTTTCCGAATATAAACATTCAAACACGTTTTACTACAGTAGTTGCGTTTAAAAGCAAAAAATTGCGTTTAAAATGCTATTCAAACACTGCCTAAATGTTTCAACCGCAAACAAAATCAAGTTGGCAAGACAAAATGCAAATGTTTTCCTTACGTCCGTTTGGTTCTCAAAGAGGAAAGAAAATTAATTCTTTACCTTTTTTTTTTCTTTGAGAATTTAATATTCCTATCAAATTTACTTTGATGTTTGAAAAAAAAAATTAATAAAAAAATAATTTTTTAATGAAAAAAAGTGAATTCTTGGTTGGGTGGAAGAAATTATTATTTTTTTTGAATTTCTTTTTTTCTCTATTCCTTAATGCATCCAAATATAGAAAAAAATTCCGTGAACCAAACCTATATTTCTAATTTCAGAGATACTTCGGCAGAACTCTTACCTTAGCCCAACTTTTTACACTGAGATGTGGGCCAGGCACCATGCTTTCGCACGTGCCATGCACTGCTATGAGAAGTATTCATAATGAGAGGAACAATTTATAAATTTTCTCAACGGTATAGTGGTCCACAAACATTACGAGCAGATGTACTTTTTCTTTCATGAGGATGCTGTAAACAATAATGCTAAAGTTTACTACCAAATGCTTACAACATTTTTACTACCCCCTCCCTTCCCCTTCGCCTGCTACGTGGGCCACACCGGACCCAACCTCTCTCCCAATCGGCAGTCACCACGTGATATTTCCGTCGCCGGATGACCGCCAAACGGCCACCGAATCCCACCTCTCTCTCTCTCGTCTTCCAATAAACAACTGCCATGTGGCCGGTTGTAAGAGGATTATAGACATTTAGTTGTAGTCATAGCATAGCCCTGTTGTAAAAGGTTAAAATCTGACAAATAACATCTCACAAGTGACAAGACATATATAAAGATTGAGATTTTTGCGACCACTCCCTAAAGTCTAATAAGCAGGAAAGAAAATTAATTCTAAAAAGAAAGATAATATTCTTCCACTCATCCCATAGATTCACTTTTATATTCCCAATTATTCACTTTATCTTCCAATTTTTCAAAACTTTTCAAACACTGGGAATTTTTTTTTGCAGTTTTCCAAAAGAAAAAGAAAATCAAAGACTTCATTTCTTTTTTCTTTTTTTTCCGCGAACCAAACTACTAATCATTCTACATCATTGTGCCTACAGAAAAGTATTTCTAGGGCATTATAAATATTAAAAGGGTATAGACTAGAAATAACAAATAGAGATGTCTCACTGTGCATCAACAAAGATACATGAAGTCACGAATATTCATTTCATAAGTCGTCTCCTGCTCCATAAATCTAATTACTAAACATGCAGTTCATGTTGTTAGCACTAGCATTGCCTACAGAAAGAAAAACAAACAATACAGGAGTCTGACCTTAAGGTTGGAATCAGATAAAATTTTGGGAAGCCAACCAGCAAAATGTTTGTCAAAGGATTTTGGAATCTATGACCACGAGTGTTCTGAACAAAACACGGGGTCATTAAACAGTTTTCTAAACATTAAAACCCTTTTTACAAGACAAAGTACAAATACAAAACACATACTCCAGCTGCAACAAACAAAAAGTTCTTCTTCTATTGATGCCAAAGGAAAAACCTCTTGAAGATTGATGCTAAAGTTCAACCTCTTCTATTGATATATACCTAAGGACAAAACGTTCAATACATCAAATGGAAGCATATTGAATTAACACACCTGATAACTCAGATATCTTGTCATCCTACTAACAAGAATTATTCATTCTATGATCCATAAATCACATAGTACATAAAGCCTAATATGAATGTTGTCATGAAACCCTTTAGCCCTTGAAAGTTGCTCATTATTTAGAAAAGTAGGCCACGTGGCATTCTACAATTTATAATCACAAAGCAGATAGCATCAAATATGAATGTTGTGATGAAATCAAGTTTGCAGTATCGGTTGATACCGATTCGACACGGCCGATACCGATACAGTTTAACATGTCCTGATCCGATATCGGCTGATATTGATACACTGATATTGCCAATATTGTCGATGCTAATACTCATAGGAAGGGTCCGATACCGATTCCGATACTCATAGTAAGGGTCCAGTACCGATTCCGATACTCATAGAAAGGGTCCGATACTGCAAGCCTTGGATGAAACCCCTTAAAAGGCTCAAACTTCCCACAAGTTAGAAAGGTAGGCCTCATAGCTCTTTGAAAATCAGGGTGTTACTCTCAGGGAGGTAGGCCTCATAGCACTTAACTCAGCGTTCTACTCTCGGAACCTGTGGAGCAGCAGTTGTGCCATCTTCCCACAAATAGCTGTTCAGCTCTGCAAATCTTCCACCTCCCTCAATGGCATCTATTACACTCATGAAACTCGGGAGAACCTGCATCTTCACTACTAGCCATCTTCTCCCCCAATGAAAGGAGTTCACTCCAAATAGCCTACTTTATACAATCCATTTACAAAAATCTCTTAACAAGAGATGCATCTTGCCTCACCCCCTCTCTAAGGTCTCTCCCTCGTACAACGGAACCAACAAAGCATTTACCCCAAAAAAATTGGTTCTCCCCTCATCTTGCCAAAAACTTCCATAAGCCTAACCGACAAGGTCTACCTCCACCAATCCATCAAACATTGTGTTATAGAACCATATTTCTAACCTCAATTGACTGATGAAGGGAGCGCAACTCTTAAGATCTGGATCAGTAAACCCATTGCTAGTAGATCAACCTATGGACTGACCCACCTAGAATAATCTACAAAAGGGAAAAAATATTTAAAGGAAGATGAAGGGAGAGTAAATATTCTGATAGGTCACACACGACCTCTCCTTCCATATTACAAGCTCCACTTTAAACTCAACAATATCAGTATACACCATGAACCAAATCTCAAAGATGCGAAAATCACAAAATAAATGTGTCCCTACCAAATTGACCTCAGAAGTGAGGGTTAACTTAAATAGTCGACCTGCAAGAAAACTAGGGGAGTGCCAGATGGAAAGACGGATATGATAGGGCCTTTTATGTGAGCAATATAAATGTGAAAATAGAAAGAAGTGACACCAGTTATTGCAAGAAAGCTGTGTGGTGGTGGGGGTTGGGTGGGTGGGTGGGTGGGTGGGTGTGGTGGGGGGTGGGGGGGGGGGGGGGGGGGGGTGGGGTTAGCATGATCTCAAAATATAATGAACAAAAGTATGACTTATTAGTATTGACGAAGGAGCAAATGAAATGAACTACATATCCAGCGAAGATGCTGAAATGACCAATGGGACGGACAACATTCTTGCATGTTAAAGTAGGACCAATTAAAAGGTAAAAATTAAACATACGGAATGATGTGCGCTTTAGTGCAAATGTGGGTCAAACCAGTGTCAATCAACCCAGTTCCAGTCAAAACCTAGACAAGTAACTAGAGATGTTTACTGTGTAAAGATGTTCAAAAAGCTAGAGAGAAACAGATGACAAGACGTCAAGAAATTTACTAGGCATGCCAGAGCTAAACAGCACAAGGTGTGCAGCATTAACAAAACAAAATTTGAGCACCAGTGGAAAAGAATAAAAACCTGATACAACGAGAAACAAGTCGCCAGACTCGAATTCAAAAGGAATAAAATTCCGACATTTTCAGCTAATAAGAAAAATTGTGACTCAACTCTCCTCATGTTTTGAGTAAAAACATGGAAAGGACACACTTCCTGGGTTTTGAACCCAGGATGTCAAAGTCAAAGTCCCTATAACATCTCAGAAGCTTGACAGTAAGTAAATTGCCATTCACATTGGGAGAATTTACAAAGCTTTCACATAATATACAAAGAAATAGTTCTAAACAAACCTTATCAAGAAGATATCCCGGTGCACATAGGGCACTGTTTTGGCTCTATTTATTTCTTAACTACAAATCCTTCACCAACCATCCACAACCGGTTCACCAAAAGTATATTATTTTATAGAAATATATAACAAACGTAAATACAAAATCAATAATAGAGAAGCCTCATAGCACATAACTAGTAAGTTGCATTCTCTATATAGTACAGCACACATCAAAGCTAGTAAAACAGTATATGAACAACCCAAATAAGGAAGGATGATAAAGAGTATCCTCATATGCCTAAGATGGTAGGCCAATAATCT